>JADBJO010006635.1:27500-34013 GCA_016801955.1 Conus betulinus | reverse complement strand
TCATCTAAATCGTCTGTTCCATTCTCAGAGTGCGCACGATACAGGCAAACGCCTGTTTATATTCAAATCGCGTGAACAGTGTTAAAAATTTCACTCAAACCCTGGGCCACGCTCAGCCAGTACTCTCCCTTGTATCACACGACTAACCTATAGTGTAACGCACGAATCAATAATCTTTTTCTTAATCTGTACTGTCTCATGTAATCGCGTAGACTGTGACCATAGTTACATTGGTGAAACCGAGCGCAACCTGCACAAGAGACTAAAGGAACACAAACGTGAGTCCTCTCCACTGGGTGAACATCTGACCCACTCCCAACATCAATTTGAAAAGGACACAACGTGCAAATGCTCGACAGAGAAGCAAGATGGTTCCAGAGGGGAGTAAAGGAGGCAGTCCACATCGCCGCCAGGAACCCCACCTTTAACCGCGACCGGGCCGACACAACCTGCCATCGGTGTACTCCTCACTCGTTCAGTCGCATTGTGGTGAGTTCGCTCATGGCGGTGCGCACTAATTCCAGTTCTCAACCCAGTAGTTGAGCTGAATAAGTCGGCCGGATTGCCGACGAAAGCTACGCACACAGTGAGTAGCCTTCTTTTAACTGAGTGACCTGGTAGCCATTATCATAAACATTATTTCAAGCGACTTCAACTTCACCCACACTCCCTATAGTCTACAGAATCTTAAAAAAATGATGAAGGCAGCAGTGAAGGGAAATAAGAAGAAGAAGAAGAAGAAGTGCCCGTCACAGCTGAACAGGGATAGGCACAGAACAGAGACCTACAGAAGCAATCAAGAGAAAAAGGCGAATGAAAATTCGTGTTCTCCACCCGGTTTATTTTTGCCAACTCCTAGTGTATTTTACCATTTGACAGAACCATGGAGAGTAATGTTACATACGATGAGATTTTCAAGTGTGACAACCATTATGTCAGTTTTTATGTAGATAATGGTGTTAGTTCAAGAAAGTTGGAAGAATGTTTAACTGAGCTGTTGATAACACATGATGTTTATGTCATTCTAAACGGTGACTTGGATGGTAGAACTTCTGATATCTCCCAGGATTTTTCGGCTTTAATGTTTTTGATACCTGGCACGCTGGTCAGTCTCTCAGCATTAGCCGATGCTGTCAAGATACAAATTTAAACAATTACGGGAAATCGTTATTTAAACATGTGCACTGCGTTGAACTTGTGTATCCTAAATGATATGTGTAAAGACGACCTAAAACGTTGCTATACATATGTTTCTGATCACGAGAGCAGTGTGAACGACTGTTTTGCATTGTCAAATGAACTGTTTGATCTGTTATGCGATGTTTGTGAGTTACATGCTGTAGAACGTATAGATTCTGATCATTTTCCTGTGTCACTTCATGTTATTTTTCCTTGTGGAAACTTCCTAGATATGAGCAAAACAGGTCAAGGCGATGTTATCGAAAAACAAATGTCTGGATTGACGAATGCGCTTCTTCGTTTAGTAATACCTATGTGATGAAAAAGCAAGTAAAAGTATTTATATTGCCATAAGTTTAATGGACGTTGATATCAATGATGCACTAAGTATGTTTACTGAATGTATAATGAAATGTGCTGAATGCATGAAAAAAACGTATACAGGGTCACGACAGGGTATTAAAGGACTGATATTATCAAGAATGTGTTCTTAATAAAAGAAAGGCTAGGAGGTTTCTGAGAATAAGTCGACGCACAGTAAAAGACACTGGCAGAGAGCTGCGTATGTAATAGCCAGGCTTAAGTATAAACATTTACTTATGAGAAAAGAACAAGCATATAGTAAATCATTAATAGATAAGTTTAGTAGCATCAATAAATTCACAGAGGGAGTTTTGGACCGTAGTTCACAAGATATCGCCAAAAAGGAAACAGCCTAGAAGCAGCATTTCAACTGACGTGTGGTTTCAACATTTTCAAGCTTTGTTAGAGTTATTTACTGACAATGAGTCAAATGAAAAGGGCGTTGAAGATGAGTCTGATATTTATATGAATCGTCCCATTAGTGAAGAAGAAGTGTTACTGGCAATTAAAAAACAAAACAAAACAAAAACAGTGAAGCAGCGGGCCCCGATGGCATAATTGGCAGGCTGTTCAAACACTGTCCTGCCCAAGTTGTGCAGTTTTGCTTGAAACATTTTAACAAACTGTTTGATGACGGTATATCCAAATAACTGGACGGAGTCAATAATCATACCTATCTTTAAAAAAAGGGGGACACTAATGATCCAAACAATGATAGTGCTATATGTCTTTGTAACATAACCAGTAAAATATTTGCAATGATAACGAATAACAGATTGCAAGAGCGGGTTGAGAAAAACAACATTACTGGTGATCAAGCTGGTTTCAAAAAAAGGGGTATTCGACTGTTGACCACGCGTTTACTGTGACGGCTCTTGTTCAGAGGCAGTTTTCTCATAATCGGAAATTGTATGCCGCTTTTATAGATTTTGAAAAAAGCGTTCGATTCCATCAACAGAAAAATCTTCCTTGGCCAGTTATGATTACAAATGGTAATAAGAGTAAACTTTTACAGATTTATCAAAGCATGTATGAGGTTGTTAGGGCTAGAGTTTGTTTCGGGGATAAACTGATAGATTACATTATCTGCACAGCTGGGGTTAGCCAAGGTGATGCTTGCAGTCCTGTTTTATTTTCCCTCTTTATCATTGAGCTACCAATTGAAGTGATCAACAATGGAAAACCTGGGGCTTTGCTGCCTTGGGATGGTTTTGGGTTGTTTATTTTTTTATGATGATGTGGCCTTGATATAAGAGACTGTTACTGGATTACAGAATATAGTCTGCATTGCGCAGCTGCTTCCTTCCAACTAAAGGTTAATTTTTTTTTCCAAAAGTAACATTATTGCATTTCGAAAGGGTGATTATTTACGTGCAAGAGAAAGGTGGTTTTATGATTGCATCCCCATGCCTGTTGTGAATGCTTATAAGCATTTGGGCATATTTTTTCTACCAGTCTGAGTTTTGCTAGTGCGTGCAAGGATCTTGCAAGCAGGGCCAAAAATGTTTTGCTCAGTATCATGCAAGAGCTGTATATCCTCAATAATACGTCTTCGTATGTTTTTATCAAATTGTTTGAGAGTCATATTCAGCCAACCATACAGTACGGGTCTGAATTGTGGGGGTGAGACAACACTGCCTTATAGGCGTACGCCTAATGATCTTATTTATGGTGAGACTAATAGATTCCCCTGTACATATATTCAGCGGTTAAATGCATCCGTTATTGGCTGAGTGTACTTTACAGGCAGGAGCACAGATTACCATGTAAAGCTTATAACATCCTATATGATCTCGATGCTAGAGGGAAAAAACAACTGGTTAAGTAACGTACATCTTTGTCTCTTTGAATATGGTTTTGTTTTTGCATGATTAAATCAAGGTGTTGGTAATGTTAAGCAATTCATACGCTGCTTTAGTCAACGATCAATTGACTATGCAGTATAATGAAAGGTTTGATTTATATGGGCGTGTTTGCAATTTTCATGATTTGAAACCTTATTTATCTTTAGAAATGGACAGGCACATAAAGTATGCCATGACCAAATTCAGATTTGGAATATTAGAATTGGCAATTCATAGGTTAGATACAAAGCCACTATTAGTGACAATCATCTGCTGTGTCCACTTTGTAAAAAGTCTCAGGAAAATGAAGTTCATTTTGTTCTTTGCTGTCCAGCCTTAAGACATACTAGAACTGAATTCAGCCAAACTTTTATAAACATCCTTCTCTGTTTGAATTGACTATATTGATGTTATCAACTTCAACAGACGTTGTTCGAAAGTTGTCCTTGTTTCTATACAAGGCATTTCAATTTAGAAAAATAGCTACCTTTTTATGTCCTAAATTAACTGTGTTTGATTTGTTATACGGTCATGTGCCTTTGTTTAATATGATGTATTATGTTCACCCACCCCTTCATAACGGGCCAAGGCCTATATGAATAAAACATCCAGATCTCTCTCTCTCTCTCTCTCTCTCTCTCTCTCTCTCTCTCTCTCTAAAAAATCCTGGTAATCAGAAAAGCTTTGTACTTAATGCATACATATATTAATGTTCCCAAACATACAAAAAAAGGCTTAGAGACAATTTTGAGGAAATAGAAGATGCATGTGAAGATTATGTGATACTATGTGGAGATCTTAATGCAAGATTACAACTGTGGGGTCAGCACGGTACCGATCCTCAAAGAGTTGCCGTGGAAGATATGCTGGATGAAGTATTTCGCAGCGCACTGAAAACATATACAGAGCAACAGGGTGACGCTGACAGTGCCATTGATTTTGCTTTCATTGGACAAAATTGTACACCAAGCATGAGTGCGGAATCACTTTTAATCATGGAAGTACCATGTTCCTATGGTACTCAGATTACAGAAACTACCACAAGGAGAACAAACGAAACAAAAGAACCATCTCTCAACAAGGAAGTTAATATCAGCGAAAGTAAAGGAGCGCAAAATTCAAAAGAAATGCTACTTAAGCCATTGAACCGCTGAACCCCTTTGAGGAATGAAGACACAGAAACAGCCTGGAAAGAGGAACTCAAGGCTGTGAACATTTGGCAGAGGAAAAGAAGAAAACCTTGCCCTGATCCAGTTATTGAAACTTACATGAATGAAATAAACTGAACCACTGAGAAGAACAGCTGAAGAAGCAAAAGGCAGTATATGGAAACAACAGTGTGTGTAAAGTGATTATAACACAAGACTCACTCAGTTCTGGCAATTTCGATGGCGCATGGAAGGAAAACACAGTGCAAACACCACCCCAGATACCTTAGATGTTGATGGGACCACAACACACAAAATTAATTTGATTGATTATGGATTATGGCTCACAACACTGCCCGAGAGCAATTTCCTTAACATAGAACGAAATCAAGATGAAGCAATTAGATTGATCTTGGGATCTTGGGAACCACAACGGATACACCAGTTGAAACTATACAATTCCAGCTTAACATTCCTTCAATACAGGCGAGACATAAGCTAGAACAGGAGAAGGCACTTGAAAGCACAAACACACACACACACACACACACACACACACACACACACACACACACACACACACACACGCATACACAGGCGCGCACGAGCGCACGTGAGTTCGCGCTTAAGCGCACACACATGTGTATGCGTGCATGCGCACACACATGTAAATACCCACGCACGTCTTCACCAGGAAGTAGTTTCTCCTTACCCTACCTGGGAGATGAATAAACCACATTTTGATACCAATTACACTAATGTGAAGTAGAAGAACAATCCAAATATTATGTAAAGTGAACTCCAACTGTGCCTACAGAATAAATACTCAGATCCTTTAAAGGTATGTACAGACGGCTTACTCTTAGATGATCATCGTGCTGGTTCAGGTTTTATAATACAAGCTTTAACAAGAAAAGTCATACTTCACTGGTAAAAATTGATCATACTTACCGCCGAACTCGTTGCTATACTTATGGCTCTTAATTACATAGCTGATCTTCAATTGAACATTTTTGTTTCAAATGTTACTCTCCGCATCGGTTCTCAGTCAGTACTGTACGCTTTACGTTCACTTGATCTCAAGAAAAAATCCAAAATTACCATAGAAATCAATTAATTATTCACATTTTAAGTTTAAGGGGACCAATGTGTTGTCTTTTTGGTTCCTTCACATGTTGGAATGCATTCAAAAGACTGTGCTGATAGAGCCACACGAAAAGGTGCAAGGCAAGAGAGGGAATCTATACAAATAAACATCCCATTATCCGTTATAGACGGGTATCATTTACTGGAGCAAGCGTTGTGGAGCAAAGTCTCAAAATCTGCCCATAGGAAGGAGACATTATCTAGCATCCTAATAAATGCCGATGATTTGGCAAACAAAATAGCTGGATGGTAGTAACCTGTTCAAATTTAGACACATTAGTTCGCTTTGTTTTAGGATGATGCTTAATGCCTTCAAAACAAAATTCAGCGAGAAGGTTAAAAGAATGTGCGGTGAACAAATTCCAAACCAACATGTTCTTCAGGAATGCCAGTGCTTGAGACCTATTTTTCTGGCTATTTCTGAAAGTCTTTTTAAAGTATCTTTGAGAACTTTAGTTTGTTCTTGATTTTGCGAACTGTTTACTACACAGTCCTATGAGCCATTTGTTATAGTTCGTGTTATGATTCAAAGTATTATTTGAAGTTGGTTTTCCCATACCCTTTTATTGTAATGTAAAGATTGTAAAGATGACATTTTTGTATATGATTGCAAGATAAGCCACCCACCAATCCCTTTTTCATGCTGCCCCTCCCAACACCCTTTCGTTTCGTGTAATATCACATGATGAGGTAGACGTGAAATTGAAGACAAGGACAACAACAAAGCGTTCTCACATATACGTAAACGGCAGCACAGCCAATGTTCGGTAAGAACCCAAGGTCTGACCAGCACATCGGGCTATAGAGTAGGTCAACCATCTGCTAAGTCATAG
>JADBJO010006635.1:22500-25000 GCA_016801955.1 Conus betulinus | reverse complement strand
AACTGCACAACATTACTTGACAGTGTGTCTGAGAAACTCGATACTGTCCAACACTGCTTTGGTGGGAACCATTGCAGAGTGTGACGAGGATGACAGTCTGCCCTGCTCTTCCCTCTTCTGCCAATGAGACTGACATGGACGTCCACATTGACGATTATCTCTCCAATGACAGGAAACAGCAGATAACAGCAGATGAGAGACTGCCCCAAAGAGTTCTTTGACATTTTAACTGACAAACCCGGTATGGCCAGAGGTGTCGAGCCTCATCACACACTTTTGACAGATGACCGGCAGTATGACGCAAACCAGATCCCTTGTCTTTTGTTACCCGACATTTCATTGAAGACAAAGTGAAGAAGATGTTGCAAATGGGAGTGATCGAGTCCTCGACTTCTTCTTACTGCTCTCTTATTGTTCTTTTTCTCGACTTCTTCTTACTGCTCTGCTATTGTTCTTGTTTCTAAACCTGATAGTTCAGTACGCTTTTGCACTGATTACAGAACACTGAACAAAGTGACTGTCTTTGACTGCAAACCCCTCCTTGACATGCACGAACTATTTTGTCAGCATAGAACTTGTAAAAGGTTATTGGCAAATCTCTCAAACTCGATCTAAGATCGATCCTTCTCCTTCCTGGCTCTGTGGCCTTAGCTGATAAAATCATCTGAAGGTCTACTTGTCCAAGTTTGAAGCCTGTGGGGCTCGTTGTACTGATTGGTGTGTGCTAAATAATCTTTTCATGAACTGATAATGTGAAAAAGAGGAGAAGTTGGTGAACGAAGTTTCTGAAGAAGTTATTGAAAACAATATTGTAAATACTTGTACAATAAGGGTGAAAATACTCCAAAAGGAAACTGTGTCCGAGAAAGAAGGAAGGATAAATGCGGGAAATCGGGTAAGACTGCGACTGAAAGTTGGAGCCAAGGAAGTTTCTTTGTATGGTCATTGAATTATCTCGCTTGTGTCTCTGTCTGTCATTCTAAGGGTAACTCACCCCCCTGTCAGCTATTACATTGCGTTTCCTGAGTTGTGTTACTGATGGGTTTTTTTATGTTGAATTGTTTTTGTGCTTTGTGTTATGCTGGATTAGTCTTATTACATTGTGTTGTTCTGAATTCTGTAATGTTGCGTTTTATACGTGTTTCATTGTGTAATCCAGAGTTGTGTCATGTTGGTTGGTTTGCGTTACATTATTTTGTGTGTTGAGTTGAGTCAATTTGGGTTTTGTCTTGTTAAATTGTGTTGTCCTGAATTGTATGTCTTTCATTGGGTTTTGTCATGTTACATTGTGCAATATTTTTACACTGCATGTCACTGTTTTGTCGTGGTTTTATGTTGTGTTGTGTCATTTTGTGTGGTATTGTTTAGCATTGTCCTGTGTTGTTTTGTATTGTGAAATGGTGTATTGTGGAATAGTGTGGTGTGATGTGTAGTGGTGTGGGGTGGTAAGGCGTGGTGTGCAGTGGTGTGACGTGTAGCGGTGTGATGTGGAATGGTGTGGTGTGGAACAGTGTGGTGTAGAGTGGTGTGGGATAGCGTAACGCAGAGTACTATGGTGTGGGGTGGTGTAGTGCAGAGTGATGTGGAGTGTTGTGGTGTAGTGTGGAGTGGTGCGGCGTGGTGTGGAATAGTGTGGTATGGTAGAGTATGGTGTGAAATGGATTGGTGTGGTGCGGTATGGTGCGGTGTGGTGCGGATTGGTGTGGTGTGGTTTGGTGTGGTGTGGTGCTGAACTGGACATTTCGAAATATCACACACACACACACACACACACACACACACACACACACACACACACACACACACTCACTCACTCACGCACCTGCCTGCGCACGCACACACACACACACACACACACACACACACACACACACACACACACACACACACACGCACGCACGCACGCACGCACGCAGTCACACACACACACACACACATACACACACACACACGCGCGCGCGCGCGCGCGCGCGCGCACGCATGCCCGCACGCACGCACGCACACACACACACACACACACACACACACACACACACACACACACACACACACACATTTACTGTGGTGCATTTCGTTTTGTTGTGATATACATATTGTGCTGTGGTGTGTTACAGATTGTTGAGTTGTAAACGTAAGGTTGTGGCGTATTACATTTTGTTATGTAGTAATACATTGTGATGTGCTACGCTATGCTGCGTCGAGGTGCATCCCCCACCCACCCACCCCCCTTCCCCTTGCAATTTGTGTTGCTGTGATTTGGACTAATCATTCAATTATGTTATTGAAGGTCACATTGTTTGTTTTGCTGTGTTGTAGAGTACATCGTTCGACTGTGTTATTGAGTGTCACATTGTTTGTGTTTCTGTGTTGTGAACTACATCGTTCAGCTGTGTTACCGAGTGTCACATTGTTTGTTTTGCTGTGTTTGCGGAATACATCGTTCAACTGTGTTATTGTGTGTCACATTGTGTTGCTATGTTGTGGAACACATCGTTCAACA
>JADBJO010006635.1:12500-17500 GCA_016801955.1 Conus betulinus | reverse complement strand
AACGATTCACGTGGATTGTGTTGTGTACCAACATGTAGCGTGATGTGAAACAAGCCAGCATCATGACCTAATTCCCCTTCAGCCAACTGCCGCGCAGCTGGGTAAGTTGCAGTCATGGGTCCTATCACGCGACCTATGACTCAGGACAAAGGAGCAACGCTTAGGGAACATTTTCTCGAGCGTATCACTCATACAATGGACCCAGAAAACCTTTGACACACATTCACAATCAATGCCACAGTAGAGATATCCATTATTTCATAGATACGTTGGTGCTTACAAACCAACCGGCACCAACAGTTCATGGATTGACTACACATCAGACCACAATATTCACAACATTAGTTTACCCACCAACTGCACTAGACTACCATCAGACCTATTCCAGTCAACCCTTAAATTATGGCACAGATCAAATCCAGCAAAAAAAAAAAACCCTCCTCAAGATCCACATTTTTACTACACAACCAACAAAATCCTAGTGCAGGGCCGGGCTTGCCAAGACTGGGTCAACGAGGAGTTCAAAACACTGCGTGCCATTGTACACACGCTGACCGCGGCGCCAGCATCAACACACGACCGACCAGTCTCTGCAGCACTTCCTGTCGCTACAGTATGTAGCGAACACCGGCAGCAGCGCTGTGCAGCTCTCACCGCTCAGGCAGACATGCGTACACAGCACCCTGGAATGTGAGCCACCCCCTTCAGAAGAAGCAGGATTGTTCTCCACCGTCTCCAGGCCCTGCAATTCTTCCAACACCTGCGTTGTGTTCCCCATGTCCATCCCACACACACACCACCCTCCTTACTCTACCTTCCTCTCCATGACCGTTTAGTGATTTGCCCTACATCAGCATCCATCGTCGTGACAGAAAACGGCATCAGCTCTATCCCTTTTCCCTTTCATGACATTACACCAGCAGTAGACAATACAAACATTAGAACCCCTTTCACTGGCACGACAGACAGTGTAACCCTAACAGATAACATTGACAATCGTTCTGAAGATAGCACACCAAACACCAAAGACTGACACTAGAGAAGACGACAACAAATCAGTGACATCTGTTGACAACCAGCCAGCAACTGACTCAGACAAGACACACAGAGGCTAGTGACCCCTTGAGCAAAACCTGTGTGACAATTGACAACAAATCCACAGTGCCTGCATCAAACGACACAGACGATTGTGACAGCTCAAGGAAAGAGACTGACGCCAACACTGAGATCAGTCCCACAAATTGTAGCTGTAGTCATGAGGATTGTGTGCCTAAGGAACAATTCCTTACGATCACTCAGTCCCTCCGTGATGAAATCTCTACCCTCAGATCAACACTACAGGAAACCAGACAGACCTTCAAAATAGAAATCAACGCTCTGTCTATACAACTCATACACAAGTCTTCATCTGCCAGTGACAAATCATCCTCTCGCAAAAACATAACAACCAATAAAAAATCTAAATGTAAACCACATTCAACCTCCTCCGCCACAACAAAAGCAACTCTCCATCCTCCCCCAGAGACGCAAAACACACACACCCTTCTCTCACGGAACACTGCATACAGGATACACCACCACCCCCCACCCCCCCATCCCCCCATTCCCCCCCCCCCTCAGCCCTATTCACACAACTCACAGCGCAAAAATGCAGGAAAACCCGGCAAGAGGGCGGCATCCTCTGAACACCATCATCCGCCCCAGCAACGACCACCTTCAGGAGGCCTGTTCAACAATGGGGATTAAAACATCAACCACTGTGCCACCTTCACCACTCAGTGCGATGCCCCCAGGACTGGCGCTGTACTACGACTCTACACAACCTAGCAGGAAGGGAGTGGAACGTGTGACACACAACATCTTCCCCCCTAGACAACAAGCCCCTACCCACCCCTACACGCCACACGTCTCGTGTTGCCAACAGCACACGACGTCCCAGATCCCCTCTCCTCCCTCACCCATTCACCCTCTCAGAATTCCCAAACCTCCCATCAGGTTAATGCACTTCTCATTCGTTTCCCTGCTCCCCCCTCCAGGAAGCCTCTCTAAGACCATCCAGCTCGCTTGTGCGTGCACAGAGTGACCAAAAGAACGTTCAGCCAGCCTCTCGCTCTGCCGCCCCAAATAACACCAACACTATTGACACAGCATCCGTCCCTACTGCACCCTCCCTCCCCCCCCCCCCCCCCCCCCTCCAGCAAGCTTCTCCGAGACCCCGTTGGCCAGATGTGTGTACAGGCAGTGACAGCAGCACTGGTCCAGTCACCCGTTTCCCAGCCATCCAAGGTCCGCCCGCTATGTGTGCCGCCAAACGAGTATAGTACGCTCTTTCCCCACCTCCCTGATACAACAGGCCGGTCCCTCCTCCGCTCCAGCCTATTCCTCCACCCTCCAGTTACCTTCCACGGACCCTGTCTCCTTCACATCATCCGTGGTGTGGCCACTCTACGTATCCTCCCAACACTCCATGATTGAG
This sequence comes from Conus betulinus, assembly GCA_016801955.1. Taxonomy (NCBI): domain Eukaryota; kingdom Metazoa; phylum Mollusca; class Gastropoda; order Neogastropoda; family Conidae; genus Conus; species Conus betulinus. The sequence goes on along the minus strand of JADBJO010006635.1, from coordinate 15,024 downwards.
ATAATATGCCTCCATCGCGCATACACACACACACTGCACTGCACCCTCCCTCCCCCCCCCCCCTCCCCCTCTCCAGCAAGCTTCTCCGAGACCCCGTTGGCCAGATGTGTGTACAGGCAGTGACACCAGCACTGGTCCAGTCACCCGTTTCCCAGCCATCCAAGGTCCGCCCGCTATGTGTGCCACCAAACGAGTAGAGTACGTCTCTACTCTTTTTTTTTTTTTTTTTTTTTTTTCCTTTAAATTTTTTTATAGTCTAATATCACCATCGTTGTGAACAGACTCTAAATTAAATCAATCAAATCAAACACACACACACACACACACACACACACACACGCACACACACACACACACACACACACACACACACACACACGTGCTCGCGCGCCACGTTCAAGACACTTTTAGTATACCTACCATCTGATCTGCCCCAGGCGTGTTCCTGATGGTATGACTAGACAGATTCCCCACGTGCCAGACTATATCACAAGATCCACAGGTACAGGTGAGAAGTACAGTCCTTCATTTTTGTCCATCAAAGACTTCATGGGCCTGTCTCTGGGACATCCACCCTCCACTGGACCCTGTAGGATGGCCTCAGACAGGGAGTCATGGTGTAATACATGCCCGTGTCAGGCAAACTTACAGTGTGTGGGTGGCTGCTTGTTATTATCATCATCATCGTCGTCGTCGTCGTCCGTCGTCGTCGCCGTCGTCGTCGTCGTCATCGTCGTCGTCGTCATCATCATCATCATCATCATCATCATCATCATCATCATCATCATCATCGTCGTCGTCGTCGTCGTCATCATCATAACAAGAACCACGACTACAACAATAATGATAATATTTATGATAATAATAATAATAATACCAATACTACTACTGCTGCTGCTGCTGCTGCTACTACTACTACTACTACTACTACTACTTTTACTACTACTACTACTACTTTTACTACTACTACTACTACTACTACTACTACTATTAATGATTATAATGATAATGATATAATGATGATGATGATGGTAATAATAATAATAAGAAGAAGAAGAAAAAGAAGAAGAAGAACAACAACAACAACAACAACAACAACAACGCTTAAGCTCCATAATAGGATAATTGACAACAAACTTCTAACTGTAAGTTATTAACATGGGCGTTATAAACAGTTTTTTTTCCAACACACAGTAAAATATACCATGGGGTCATACACAATATTTTCCAACACATAGTTAGTAACATGGTGTCATACACAGTATTTTCCAACACACAGTAAGATGTTAACATGGGGTTATACAATATTTTCCACACACAGTAGTATTTTCCAACACACAGTAAAATATTAATATGGAATTATACACATATCTTCCAACACACAGTAAAAAAAAAAAACATGGGGTTATACACCGCATCTTCCAAGACACGGTAAAATGTTAACTTGGGGTTATAACAGTATATTCCACCACAGTGCAAAATATTTACATGGGGTTTATACATAGTATTTTCCAACACACAGTGAAATATTAACATAGTTATACACAGTATTTTTCAAGACACAGTGTATTATTAACATGGGGTTATACATAGCATTTTCCAACACACTGTAAAATATTAACATAGGGTTATACATAGTATTTTCCAACACACAGTAACAGCCTTCATTGTAAGCCGTTCTGGTGCAGTGGTTAGCGTTGCAAACTTTAATCCTGTGGGGATGTGGGTTCGATTCCCACCGGAAGCATTTATTTTGTGGTATGGTTCAGGCCTTACCAGAGTTAAGTATGCCAATGGGAAGGTCGGAATCACAGAGTCAAATGTCATCCACTTTGACGTGTCTCTGACAGTGTAACTCTAATTTCCTGATCAATCCTGAAGGTGACTGTAACTCGCGGGCCTGGTTGACGTCAGGATTCATCGTAAAAGAAACCATAAAGTGTTCTGTTAGTCTCATAGCAGAATAGGACTCTGTGGCATCTTCATCATCACCACCATCATCATTATCATCATCATCATCATCCCCATCATCATCATCATCATCATCATCATCATCATCACTGATCATCACTTTAAAAAAGTCACCGTGTTTGTGACTGTCATGTCAGATCTTGTTAGTGATTTCCTCTTGGCGTCCCTCCCTGTGGTGTGTTCATGTCCAAGTGATCGGTATTGGCAAATTCAGGGACATTGGTATTGGGCAGATATGGTGGTGCCTTCCACAGGGAGACCTTCACACACGTTTTCTGCGCTAGAAAGTAGTTATTGTTGTGAATGGGTAGTGTAGCGTAAGCGGGGGTGGTGTTCTGTGTTTGCTGGATCAGAACAGATCCTCTGGACACCACCAACCTGACTAGGCAGCAGTGCAGAGTCTCCTCCGGTGGGTTACCTTTTAACAACTCGCTATTGGTGTTAATCAGGGAAAAAGAAAGCGTTGGTATGGTCATGTCAAAAAGATCCGCCCACTCCAACAATCTGGCAGCAGGCAGGGCCATACGACAATCTGTTGATTTTAATGAGGAAA
>JADBJO010006635.1:0-7500 GCA_016801955.1 Conus betulinus | reverse complement strand
GGGCGGATGATGATGGTGTTCAGAGGATGCCGCCCTCTTGCCGGGATATAATGCAGAGGCCTGAAGTTGGGCTTTGGGGAAAGACCCGGTGGCACTGCACAATAAGCTCTCGCCACTGCTGCGTTGACATTGCACCAGCTGGCTGTGATGCTAAGAGCTGGCTGCAGTCACCAGCCCCTACATGGAAGGTAGCCTGCATCACGATGTGGGTTAGTGTCTGCTTTGCAAGCAACTGACAGGCTGGAGACCATCAGATTGTCTGCACACTCCAGCTGAGCTCTGGCCCTAGAGATATCAATACCTCTCAGGTGCAGTCACTCAGCAGTATTGTAGTGGTCTGTCTATCAATGGAAAACCTGTTGAAGAGGGTGGGGAGGGACACGGTGAGGAGATACTTTTTTTCAGGGAGAGGAGTCTTCTCACAAAGGGGAGGTGGTTGTATTTGTGAGTTTGGGTTTCTCACATTGTGGGGATGGTTTTTCCTGCATTTTGGCGCTGTGAGTTGTGTGAGTAGGGCTGAAGGGGGGGGGGAGATGGGGGTGGTGGTGGTGGTGTATCCTGTATGCAGTGTGCCGTGAGAGAAGGGGGTGTATTTTGCGTCTGGGGAGGATGGAGAGGTTGCTTTTGTTGGGGCGGAGGAGTTTGAATGTGGTTTACATTTAGATTTTTTATTGGTTGTTATGTTTTTTGCAAAAGGATGATTTGTCATTGGCAGATGAAGACATGTGTATGAGTTTTTAGGCAGAGCGTTGATTTCTATTTTGAAGGTCTGTCTGGTTTCCTGTAGTGTTGATTTGAGGGTAGAGATTTCATCATGGAGGGACTGAATGATCCTAAGGAATTCCTCCCTTAGGAACACAATCCTCATGACTACAGCTACAATCTGTGGGACTGATGTCAGTGTTGGCGTCAGCCCCTTTCCTTGAGCTGTCACAATCGTCTGTGTCGTTTGATGCAGTCACTGTGGATTTGTTGTCAATTGTCACACAGGTTTTCCTCAAGGGGTCACTAGCCTCTAGTGTCTTGTCTGAGTCAGTTGCTGGATGGTTGTCATCAGATGTCACTGATTTGTTGTCGTCTTCTCTAGAGTCAGTCTTTGGTGTTGATGTGCTATCTTCAGAACGATTGTCAATGTTATCTGTTAGGGTTACACTGTCTGTCGTGCCAGTGAAAGGGGTTCTAACGTTTGTATTGTCTACTGCTGGTGTAATGTCATGAAAGGGAAATGGGTTGGAGCCGATGTCGTTTTCTGTCACGAGGATGGATGCTGATGTAGGACAAATCACTAAACGGTCATGGAGGGAAGGTAGAGCAAGGAGGGTCGTGGTGTGTGGGATGGACGTGGCGAACACAACGCAGGCGTTGGGAGAATTGCAGGGCCTGGAGATGGTGGAGAACAATCCTGCTTCTTCTGAAGGGGGTGGCTCACATTCCAGGTCTACTGGGTGCTGTGTACGCATGTCTGCCTGAGCGGTGAGAGCTGCACAGCGCTGCTGCCGGTGTTCGCTACATACTGTAGCGACAGGGAGTGCTGCAGAGACTGGTCGGTCGTGTGTTGATGCTGGCGCCGCAGTCAGCGTGTGTACAATGGCACGCAGTGTTTTGAACTCCTCGTTGACCCAGTCTTGGCAAGCCCGGCCCTGCACTAGGATTTTGTTGGTTGTGTAGTAAATGTGGATCTTGAGGAGGTTTTTCTTTTTTGCTTGGATTTGATCTGAGCCATAATTCAAGGGTTGACTGGAATACGTCTGATGGTAGACTAGTGCAGTGCTGGGGGTAAACTAATGTTGTGAATATTGTAGTCTGATGTGTAGTCAATCCAGGAGCTGTTGGTGCCGGGTGGTTTGTAAGCGCCAACGTATCTATGAAATAATGGGTATCTCCACTGTGGCATTGATTGTGAATGTGTGTCAAAAGTTTTCTCTGGGTCCATTGTATGAGCGATACGCTCGAGAAAATATTCCCCAAGCGTTGCTCCTTTGTCCTGAGTCATGGGTCGCGTGATAGGACCCATGACTGCAACTGTACCCAGCTGCGCGGCAGTTGGCTGAAGGGGAATTAGGTCATGATGCTGACTCGTTTCACATCACGCTACATGTTGGAATACAACACACAGTCCACGTGAATCGTTGAATGCATGCACAGTCACATCACGCACTGACTTGGAGAAGTTAGAAGTGAAAGTATACCGTCAACATACCGTCTTATTTATCTTGCATTACCACATTACCACTGTAAATCACTGGAACTGCTAAACACGTCTGCACTCGTCAGATACTGGAAAAGAGAGAGAGAGAGAGAGAGAGAGAGAGAGAGAGAGAGAGAGAGAGAGAGAGAGAGAGAGAGAGAGAGAGTACAAAAACGCAACAGAATGAATGTAATGGATTTACGTGCACACAAACTAATATAGACACAAGTTGCAGACAGAACAAATGTGCAACATTTGCACACACACACATGCATTCTCTCTCTCTCTCTCACTCTATCTATCTCTAACACACACACACACACACACACACACACACACACACACACACACACACACACACACACATGCTAAAACTCACAGTTTGAATTCCTTCATGTTGCCATTTACTTTGACATTGTACAAGTCCAAAGCCACACACCAATTCATCCCAATGCCCATACCACCAGTGCAGACACTATTCACTACCGTCAGCTGCCACTGATTGACACCCCATCTGTCCGTTTGATGATCACACATCTAATTCGTTTGCCACAACAAATCTAGATTTTTTGCGCACTAGTTTCTTGTTTACTAGGTCACCCTTCCCTCCTTGTGTCGCCTTATATGTAGATGTGTATGTCTGCTTCCTCTCACTCACATCAACAGTTCATGATCAGTTGACAATAAGCCCAATATAATTCTGAATAACATGGTGATATGCACAATCAACATTTTCAGCATACACATGTGAATTCATAGTTTGTAGAAACATACATTTTCATGTTTACACACATGAAAACACACGGAGAGCAGGTGGGGCACACACACTATCCAAAAGAAAAAAAGACACAAGGACAACAAGCTGTCGTGGTTGTAAATGAAACCAGCAGGTAAGGTAGTGAGGGAAGAGACGTAAATATTTCAATATGACGTAATATAAAACAAATTACGTACTAGAATGATACGTAACTCGACAGACGTGTCACAGTAGTAATCTGATGAATGAAAGCTGTGTGTGTGTGTGTGTGTGTGTGTGTGTGTGTGTGTGTGTGTGTGTGTGTGCGTGCGCGCGCGCGCGCGCGCGCGCGTGTGTGTGTGTGTGTGTGTGTGTGTGTGTGTGTGTGTGCGCGTGTGTGTGTGTGCGCGTGCGCGTGCGCGGACGTGTGTATGCGTGTGTGTGTGTGTGTGTGTGTGTGTGTGTGTGTGTGTGTGTGTGTGTGTCTTCAATTTAATGTCTATTCACGTTATGTGGTCTAGACACACAAAATAGAAGAACGCAGCAGCACTTAAAAATATACCAAGTAGCATCCAATAAAGATACAGCATCTGCGTCTCTTTACAGGTATGTAAAAATCGGACCCGAGTCAATGCCATTGTCACATATTATTGAGGACTTACTTAAAATTTCATCCAGGGAAGATTCAGCTAAAGCAAGTAAAGTCTTAAAAAAAAAAAAAAAAAAAAAAAAAAAAAAAAAAAAAAAAACGGTTCACATCTTAGTACTTTCTGCATATTTGATATCTTTTTCGCCACAGCTTTATTTTATGTCATTTGTAAATTTTGTTTTAAAAACCATTAAGTTTAATTCTGTGGATCAAAGAGGTCATTGACCTTACATGAAGTGTGTGTGTGTGTGTGTGTGTGTGTGTGTGTGTGTGTGTGTGTGTGTGTGTGTGTGTGTGTGTGTGTGTGTGTGTGTGTGTGTGTGTGTGTGTGTGTGTGTGTGTGTGCGCGTGTGTGTGCGCGAGAGAGTGAGAGAGAGAGAGAGAGAGAGAGAGACAGAGAGACAGTGAGATTGTTTTGTTAAATCATCCTCATAACTTTATATAATATGTGTTTCAGTTTTCAGGATAGCCTCCCCCCCCCCCCCCCCCCCCCCCCCCCCCCCCCCCACACTACCCCCACACACCCTACACACAAGGGAAAAAAAAATAAAAAAAAAAAAAAAAAAAAAAAAAGGGGGGGGGGGGGGGGTATAAATACGTCGTTCAGGTCATCCAGGACGGAGAAAGCAATCAGGCTCCGCTACAAAATGATGGTGAAGCATACTGTTACAGGAGAAGTAATCAGGCTTCGAGACAAAATGATGGCCAAATAATGTTACAGAAGTATTCGGCCTCCACAACAAAATGACGGTGAAAACATTTTTGTTTCAGAGAAGTATTCAGACTCTGCTGCAAAATGACGGAGAAAAAATGTTGTTACAGGAGAAGTATCCACGATCCACAACAAATGATGGCGAAAACGTGTGTTCTTACATGAGAAGTATCCAGGCTCCACCACAAATGGAGATGGAGAAAACATGTTGTTACAGGAGGAGTGTTCAGAATCCACAGCAAATGATGGCAAAAAAATGTTGCTACAGTAGTATCCGGGTTTCACAACAACATGATGGTGAAGACATGTTGTTAAAGGAAATTTATTCAGGTTTCCACGACAAAATGATGGCGACGACATTTTTTACATGAGAAGTATTTTTGGCTCCACAACAAAATGATGGCGACGACATTTTTTTTACAGGAGAAGTATTTGGGCTCCACAACAAAAATTGGTGAAAACATGCTGTTACAGAAGAAGTATTTGGGCCCCACAACAAAACGATGGCGAAAACATATTGTTATGGAAGAATTATTCGGGCTCCACTACAATGATGGTGAGAATATGTAGTTACAGGAGAAGTATTCAGGCTCTACAAGAACTGTTGGCGACAATATGTTGTTACAGGAAAAATTTCGGGCTCCAGAACAAATGATGGCGAAAACATGTTGTTACATGAGGTTCCGTAACAAATAATGGTGAAAAAACCTGTTTTTGCAAACACGTATTCAGGCTCCGCAACAAATCGATGGTGAAAACATGTTGGTACAGGAGAAATAGTCAGGATCTTCAAGGTACTCTGGCTCCATAAGTGTTACTGTAGACTGTTCAAAACCCAGTGGATGTAGTGTCTGCAATTTACTTATCCAGAATGCCTCCCGCTGCAGTCGTTTTTGTTTTGTTTCAGAGTGCACTTTCTCTATTGGTAGACATTTTATGTTGGAGAGTGAGTGTTGTGGCCTGTTGAAGTGTGATGTGATGTGTGTGCCCGTGTTTTATTATTTATGTTTGATCTGTGTTGGTAAAACCTTGTTTTGAGACTGTTCTTTGTCTCTCCAACATATTGTGCGTCAGTGCACATGTCACAGAACAGCAGGTAGATGACATTGCTTGTTTCGCATGTCATTCTGTTGCGGAGCCTGAACAACTCTCCCGTTCTGGACGATTGAACGAATTGGATTCCACAAGGTGGACCTGACACAACACACTTCTCCTTGCCACTAAAGGAGGTTGAGGGACTGCTTTTTTTTCATCCTCTCGCTGTTGGTGATGAGGCTCTGATGTAGCTCTCGTGTCCAGGATCTCAATGGTGGGTTTGCAGGGTTGTGTGTCACGATCAGAGGTGGGCGAGGTTCTGATACTTGTTTTGATTTATACTGGAGCGCCTCTTGTCGGGGAATGCGTCGGACTTTTTCTGCTGCCGTTTGGACAACGTTTTGCTTGTAGCCACGTGCCTGGAAGTGTTTGGACATTTCCCAAAGGCCTAGGAGCAGGCGATACATATAGATCTGCCTTCGAGAGGGATTGTGATGGATCCCTTAAGCAGCTAGTGAAGGGTTTTCCTATTTACAGTATACATGTTCTTCATCTTCAACCCCTCCCTTCCCCCTCCTTTTTATTTGTTTAAATCTTTGCCAGGTCATTACTGCAATGATGGAAGAATTGCTAACCTGTACTTGTTTCCCCCCACCACTTAATGTGTTCAGTATTAACACACACCACACACACCACACACACACACACACACACACACACACACATATATATATATATATATATATAATATATATATATATATATATATATATATATATAATAAACTAATAAATTCCAAGGATAAGTACCGGGCACCATTCCAGCATTTTACAGAGCAGCTTGGTGTTGCAATGACTATATTTTCTTTCTTTTTTTATTTTTCTACTTTTTGCAAGAGCTCTTTCATGATTTTCTTTTGCTTCTTAGGTGGCACTTTTGGTTTGGTTTTTGAAAAACTCAACAAAAATACTAGGGTATTGCACACCAGCCTTTTTCAGGGATAGCATTCTTCTTAAAACCGAAAAGGCAGAGGAGTCAATTTACCACTTTCCGCGGTCACTGAGGAGAAAAACAATCAGGTTTCGAAATACCGGTATCTGACCAGGAGTTATATGTTAGTGAGCTTCCTCCCCATTGGAGATGGCCTCCCGCTTTGGAGACTATAAGCTTGCTGAAGGTCATTTTGAGAAGCATTTATTATTCCTCATTCACCCACTCACTCAAGCACATACTGTCAGTTAGGCAGAAATATCTACCACTGCAGATATGAAGGCTTATCACCCCCCCACCCCCCCCCCCCCCCCTATTTCTACAATCTAAGACATAAGAGCAAGCTTTATTTATAATCAATATTTCTTGCACTCATTGCAACACCAAGCTGCTCAGTAAGTTGCTGGAATGGTGCTCGGTACTTATCCTTGGAACTTATTAGTTTATTGTAATTTAGTCCCTTGTGATTCATTCCAAGAACTGGCCCTCAGCACTTGTGTCTTAAGAGGTTATCTTTTTATATTTTCTACTTTTCACAAGAAAAAGTAGTTTGTTTTGCTCTTTCATGATTTTCTTTTGCTTCTTAGGTGGCACTTTTGGTTGGTTTTTTTGAAAACTCAACAAACATACTATGGTATTGCACACCAGCCTTTTTCTGGTATAGCATTCTTCTTAAAACCGAAAAGGCCAGAGGAGTCAAATTACCACTTTCCGCGGTCACTGAGGAGAAACAATCAGGTTTCGAAATACCGGTATCTGGTCAGGAGTTATATGTTAGTGAGCTTTCTCCCCATTGGAGATGTGTCCCCCTGCTTCGGAGACTATGTTCTTGCTGAAGGTTCATTTTGAGAAGAATTTATTATTCTTCATTCACAATATGTATGTGTATATATATATATGTGTGTGTGTGTGTGTGTGAGAGAGAGAGAGAGAGAGAGAGAGAGACACACACGCATCCCTTCCACCTTCCTGTTTTTCTCCCCCTGAGTACATAAGCAATAAAGAAGAGTTATAATACCTGGCAGAGTTTGGATCTTTTGTGAAATACTCTTTACGCGCGCGCGAGCGCACGCACGCATATACACACACACTGTCTGGGGTGCATATACAGTGAACAGGAGCATTACTATAGTTTCTTCTTCACTTTACACTGCTTTTGCCTGGCAAGTGACACCAATCCTTGAAACAGG
>JADBJO010006634.1:120000-122500 GCA_016801955.1 Conus betulinus | reverse complement strand
GAACATAAGTGATTGCTCGTTCATGTTCGTTGTCCGGAGTGGTGTGTCTTGCCTGCAGAAGACCTAAGAGGTCGAAACCCGTCGTGTTTTGCCTTGTGATTCGTTTGTATACCTTTTTTTTTTGCGGAACTTTATCAATAATTAAAAAAAAATGTTTAGATTTCCGCCTGCAGTCGCCTCATTTTGCAAGTAGATGTAACAAGAAAACCAACATGATGTAACAAGAAAACCAACATGATGTAACAAGAAAACCAACATGATGTAACAAGAAAACCAACTAGATGTAACAAGAAAACCAACTAGATGTAACAAGGGGAAAACCAACTAGATGTAACAGGAAAACCAACTAGATGTAACAAGAAAACCAACTAGATGTAACAGAAAACCAACTAGATGTAACAAGAAAACCAACTATATGTAACAGGAAAACCAACTAGATGTAACAAGAAAACCAATCAGAAATGTAGAAAAACAGAAAAACCTGTGTCAACAACCCCGCCACAGATGATCTAAGATCATTGGTGTTATCGGCATCAACGCTTGTAAGAGAGAGAGAGAGAGAGAGGGGGGGGGGGGAGGGAGGGAGAGAGAGAGAGAGAGAGAGGGAAGGAGAGAGATGGGAGAGAGAGAGAGAGAGAGAGAGAGAGAGAGAGAGAGAGAGAGAGAGAGAGAGAGAGAGAGAGAGAGAATGGGGACTGGCAGATGGAGGAGAAGGAGAGAAGAGTGGAGTGAGAGCAGGAGAGAGAAGAGTCAGAAACGAATTATTATGAGTAATGATGTCCTCTGATGAGCATCCTGCCACGTTGAAAACTGTGGTGGGAAGGGGTGTGTCCAAGCTTCGTTCTGTTTGCCGCTGTCTTCATCATCGACGTGCTCTGTCTTCTTCTGCGTCATCGTGCTCTTCTTCATCTTCATCGTCATCCTTCCTCGTCGTCGCCCTTGTCTTCATGTTTCCTTTTTTTTTTCTTCTTCTTCTTTTTCCTTTCTTCTTCTTCTTTCTTCTTCTTCTTTCTTCTTCTTCTTCTTCTTCTTCTTCTCCTCCTCCTCCGTCTTCGTCTTCTCCTCCTCCTCCTCCTCCGCCTTCTTCGTCTCTCTCCTCTCTCTCTCTCTCTCTCTCTCTCTCTCTCTCTCTCTCTCTCTCTCTCTCTCTCTCTCTCTCTCTCTCTCTCTCTCTCCTCCTTTTCTCCTTTCTTCTGCATCTTGTATATTATCCTTCTGGATTCCCCCCCCCCCCCCCCTATTTCTTTCTTTTCTTCCTCTCCTGTCGTTTTCAGGTGTTGGTTCTTTTCTTCCATTCTCTTCTCTTCCTCTTCATAAGCTACAGGCTTCAAAGGGAGGCAACTCCGGACTTGCTCTCCACCCTCCATCTCCACCAAAGCTTGTGTCGAGTCAGTGGTTAGAAACTGAGCGCCTTTAAATGCAGTTCAAATCGTTAGTGTGATCGAGCAGCTCAAATCATTAGTGTGATCGAGCAGCTCAAATGAGTAGTGTTATCATGCAGTTCAAATCATTAGTGTTATCATGCAGCTCAAATCATTAGTGTTATCATGCAGCTCAAATCATTAGTGTTATCATTAGTGTTATTATGCAGCTCAAATCATTAGGGTTATCAGGAAGCTCAAATCATTAGTGCTATCAGGAAGCCTTAATTATTGGTGTCATCAGGCAGCACAAATCATTAGTGTTATCAGGAAGCCTTAGTTATTAGTGTCATCAGGCAGAACAAATCATTAGTGTTATCAGGAAGCCTTAGTTATTAGGGTCATCAGGCAGCACAAATCATTAGTGTTATCAGGAAGCCTTAGTTATTAGGGTCATCAGGCAGCACAAATCATTAGTGTGATCAGGAAGCCTTAATTATTAGTGTTATCAGGCAGCACAGATCATTAGTGTGATCATGAAAGAGCTTTAGTCGTCAATATCCGTGCTGACGGTGATTAGACATACATTTTGGTTGGGGGGGGGGGGGGGGGGGGGGGGGGGGGGGACTATCCAGTTATCTTGCCTCTAATAGTCAAAGTATGGGGTTCTCTCTGTTGCGTGTTGTGCGTGCGCGCGCGAGCGCGTGAGCGCGCGTGTGTGTGTGCGTGTGCGTGTGTGTGTGTGTGTGTGTGTGTGTGTGCGTGCGTGCGTGCGTGTGTGTGTGTGTGTGTGTGCGTGCGTATGTGTGTGTGTGTGTGTGTGTGCGCGCGCGTGTGCGTATGTATGTATGAGAGAGAGAGAGAGAGAGAGAGAGAGAGAGAGAGAGAGAGAGAAGAGAGTCATATGCAAGTCATTTTTTTTTTGCGGAGCTCCATATGTCTCGTGTTTAGGCATAAATTTTATTTCCGGTTCTATATTGATAGTTCAATATTCCCAAGAAAACCGCATCTTGTAGGAGACTGCCTCCTAACTTACACTTATGTGAACGATGTTTTTTTTTATAGACATATAATGAAAGGAAAAATATGTAATCGAATGCGAATCAGATACCGAAAGTATGAGAGATTCCATTAGACAT
>JADBJO010006634.1:85000-87500 GCA_016801955.1 Conus betulinus | reverse complement strand
CACCCCATGACGGCGCCATGATGGTGTCAGTGTATCTGTGCGGGAATCACTCCCCGTGACGGTGCCATGATGGTGTCAGTGTATCTGTGCCGGAATCACTCCCCGTGACGGTGCCATGATGGTGTCAGTGTATCTGTGCCGGGAACCACACCCCGTGACGGCGCCCATGATGGTGAAGGCCACCACACAAGACCGTTGTGTGATTGTGGCTGAGAGTCTGGGCAATGACGGCTACCATGCCACAGACAGACAGACTGACTGACAGGTAGACAGACTTATAGATAGGCAGAGAGACAGACTGACGGACACATAAACAGGCAGACAGACATATCGACAGGCAGACAGACAGACAGACATATAAACAGCTGTGTAGACAGACAGACATGTATATAGACAGACCTGACAGGCAGACAGACAGGTAGACAGACATATAGACAGACAGACAGACAGACAGACAGACAGACAGGGTCATCTAGTTTCACCTCACTGACTAAGTTGTCAAAAGGTGTAAGGTCATGGCATCAGAACAGTGGATCGCCTGTCAGCATTTTTGTGTGCAGCCTTGAAATCCAATTTATTGCAGTACACACAGTCAGTTCAGCCTTGAAATCCAATCTATTGCAGTACACACAGTCTGTTCAGCCTTGAAATCCAATCTATTGCAGTACACACAGTCAGTAATCATTTCCCACAGTTGTTCACAGTTCAGTAATTGATTGTTGGGGTCAGATCAGAAGACAAAGTATTGAATTGTGAATCAAATTTTTTTTTAACAGAATAATCTTGAGAAATATCAGCAGCTGTACTGTTCGAATCGTCATTTAAAATAAAACACACGTCATTCTGCTACAGAGAATCGGTTAATCATTCTTCAAGCATGCTAATTCCATTTTCAGCATGAAAATGAGTGTAGTAAGGAGATCTTTAAGGAGGCATTTGTTTCCAAGCATATAACATCTTTACCAGACCCAAATAATTCTTTATTAACCCAACAAAATATCTTTACTTAATCCGAATGTGTTTTTTTTATCTATCTATCACAAACATACAGCAATTAACTGGCTCAAATCAATACTTTTAACATAAAGGGAAAAAATAGTATTTCTTATTAAACAAACAAGTTCTCCCCGATCTTCTGCCATGTTGAGTAAATTTTAACAGCAGGCTTACAAAACAGTCTGCATCCAGTAGATAGTTCAAACTGAAATTCTTGAGTAAATGTCTCAACTAAACAAACAAAATCAAGATTACAAATATGAAAAATGAAACCAATCCATTCGCATTCCACTGCAAAGAAGAGGACCGTTTGGGTTTCGCACGGAATCCGTGTTGCACGTGGTCACTCACGCTGTCGGTCAAGCGTGTCACTGACTGACACAACCCAGGTGAGCGCACGAACGGTGTTCGGTTAATGTTGTTCCCTCCTCTTGTTATTGTTACCACAGGGAAAAATACATCCAGAGAAAGTGGCCGGCCAACATCGTATCTGGATTCCTGCAAACTGTCCCCCCCCCCCCCCCCCCCCCCCCTTCAGCAAGGAAGTAGTTCTTACCATCTTGGAGTAGGTGGTCACAGACCATTGTGGCTGTCTTGCCGTCGTTTCTTCTGGCTTTTTTTTTTTCAGATGGAGTGACATTTTGCGTCTTGTCTCTCTCATTCAGAAGGAGAAGAAGATATAGATGCCTTGCAGCTTTTTTTTTTTAACTTTCAGAATTTGCATTTTGTTTTTGTGAAAAAGCGTATCTTGCGATGACCGGGGAATCTAGTCTGCCGCTCAAACGATGGATGGTGTCAAAGTCGCTGTCAGTGGCTTACGCCCAATTCATCAGCGATGTCATCACGAAATCTGCCTTGGCATTATTCACTGGACTCATTTTGACCCCTGTATTTCTTCCATAGAATATGAGATGATTCCATTTAGATCTGCTCTCAAAGTCGTCTGTCTTTCTTTCCAGCTGTTCGACTCCAGAGAGCAGATCCGAGTTTTTCTGTAACCAACTTTGATTTTCTTCTTCTTTTTTTTTTTTCCGGATGATCCACTTTCTCTTTTAAATCCTTCATATTATTTTGCAACTCGACATATCGCTGTCTGTCAGTTCTGTCACACATCGTTCCACCTCGTCACGCTTTCTGTTTGTGGTGGCGTTCTGGACTTTCAGTGACTGCAGAATGTCCATGACATCAGTAACAGTAGGCTGCTGGTAAGGAGGAGGAGTAGACTGCCCGCTGTCCCGGGAGGCCGTGGTCCTGTCCATATACACGTTCTTCACCGCTGCCCAGTCGTGACTGCCTCAGGCTGTCCTTAGGTCCAGGGTTCTGCTCGACGTTACCGCACCCCGTCAGCAAACTGCCCTGGGACGAATGTCCTGGGTCAGGAGCAGGCCAAGGGTGACACCGTCCAGTCTGCTCCGAGGTGTCAACTGGCGGCTCGTGTGGCTTAGCTCTCCGTGGTTCTCTCTGTCCCAACTACAATGCAGACTGACCACAAGGTCAGAGAGCG
>JADBJO010006634.1:50000-80000 GCA_016801955.1 Conus betulinus | reverse complement strand
ATCTGAGTCTGTCTGTGTGTCTGTCTGCCTGTCTCCTTCTGTCTCTCTGTCTCCGTCTCTCTCTCTCTCTCTCTGTCTGTCTCTCTCACCCCCCCCCCCCCCCCCCCCCCGCATACCCCCCTCGCTACACACACACTCACACACTCACACACAAACACACACACACACACACACAGACCACACAGACACACAGACAGACAGACACACAGACACACACACACACACACACACACACACACACACACACACACACACCATCTTCTCCTCTTCGTCGTGGACATGCCTTTCTATCGTCATAGTAGTTCATACACCTTCCCCCTCCCCACCCCCCCCCCACCCCCTCCTTCCTACAGGGTACCACACCCCCTCCCCTCCCCAGCATCTCTCTCTACCGCCCCCCCACCCCGTTCCACCCTCCTAAACCATTCTTGCTTCTGTTCCCCTCCCCACTGCACTCCCCCCTCTCTCTCTCTCTCTCTCTCTCTCTCTCTCTCTCTCTCTCTCTCTCTCTCTCTCACCCGCCCTCGCTTTGCAAACCTCGCTCTTCTCCGTCTCTGGCATTTGCTTTTCAGAGCTCCCAACAACGGCTTCGGGTTGTGCTTGCACATTAACTGCCCCTCCTCCCTCCCCACCCCGTCTCTTCCGCCCGCCCGCTCCCACCCCCCCCCCCCGTCCATTTTCCGTCTTTCTGTTTTTTTTTTGTCTGTGTCTGCTCCCTCCTCACTCCCTTCCTCACCCCTCTCTGTCTCTGTTTCTGTCTGTCTGTCTCTGTTTCTTTGTCTCTGTCTCTCTGTCTCTCTCTCACAGTCTGTCTGTCTGTCCATCTCTCCCTGTTTCTCTCTCTCTTTTTTGTGTTTTGTCTCTGTCTCTGTCTCAGTCTCTCTCGTGTCTCTGTCACTCTGTGTATGTGTCTCTCTGTCCCTATGTCTGTCTGTCTGTCTGTCCCCCTCCCCCCCCTCCCCCCTTTCTCTCTCCCTCCCTCCCTCCTTCCTTAACGAACCTTATTTTTCAAAGTGGAGAGGCCACCTCTCCCTACCTCAGCCACCTCCATTCCCCCCCCCCCCCCCTCCCCATCTGGTCATATGTCACGGGTTCTTGTCTTTTATTCAGTTTCTTTTTTTAAGGGACCGCTCCAGTTTGTGCCCTGTCTCCCCCCCCCCCCCCAAGCCCCACCCCCGCCGCAATATTCCCCCCCCCCCCTACACCTCCAGCCCCCTAACTTCTTCTCCAGGCTGCCAAATTTTATTTGTAAAGTGGATTGATGGGGTGGGGGTGGGGGTGACGGGATGGATAGATTGCTTGATTTGGGAAGGAAGATCTTATAGCTCCCAGTCTGGGAGTGGCCATTTTGGCAGGGCTGTGAATGATTGTTACTGCTGGTGCTGGTGGTGCTGCTGGGATGCTGGTGCTGCTGGTAGTGGTGTGGCTGTGTGGGTGGGACGGGAAAGTGGAGGTGGGGTGGAGTGGGATGGGGGGGGTGGTGAGGGGACATGGGACTGCTGATTGTGTGGGATGGGTTTAGTAGGCCAGGTTGTAGGCTGACAGTTTCACTGATTGTGTTGGATGGGTTTAGTGGGCCAGGTTGTGATTGACAGTTTCACTGATTGTGTGGGATGGGTTTAGTGGGCCAGGTTGTGATTGACAGTTTCACTGATTGTGTTGGATGGGTTTAGTGGGCCAGGTTGTGATGACAGTTTCACTGATTGTGTTGGATGGGTTTAGTGGGCCAGGTTGTAGGCTGACAGTTTCACTGATTGTGTGGGATGGGTTTAGTGGGCCAGGTTGTAGGCTGACAGTTTCACAGTGTCGTTAAGGTATCATTGCGCTCGGGACTGGTCCATATGCGCTGCACCACGTCTGCTAGGCTGTGAGACCACACACTGCACAGGGTATATACAGCTGATAGGAAGGTACAATGATAAAGAAGATGAAGGGATTTCAAGATGAGGGCCTGGTAGATATGATTTAACAGGATATCAGACCTGAGCATTAGCTCCTAAAGCGGCTTTTATGTTATTGCCATGATGGAGATTGTTGTTGTTGTTGATGGTTATAATAAACGTAGAGTTCAGCAATGCTTTAAAGTTTTGTTTGTGTGTGTGTGTGTGTGTGTGTGTGTGTGTTTCTTATATTATTTTATGTTTATTGAGACGATTAGTATGTTCAACGTGAATACATAAAAGAACGAAGGACGGAAACCAAAACTACCACTCGACAGAATGAAGACGAAGAGAGAGAGAGAGAGAGAGAGCGAGAGAGAGAGAGAGAGAGAGAGAGAGAGAGAGAGGAGAGAGAGTGACAGAGAGAGACAGAAGAAGAGAGAAGGGGAGAGAGAGAGAGAGAGAGAGAGAGGAGAGAGAGGCGAGAGAGAGACAGACAGACCCCAACAGAGAGACGGGGAGAGAGAGAGAGAGAGAGAGAGAGAGACGAGAGAGAGAGAGAGGGACACAGACAGACGGGGAGAGAGAGAGAGAGAGAGAGAGAGAGAGGAGAGAGAGAGGACTTACAGAAAGAGAGACAGACAGAAGAGAGGAAGAGAGAGAGACCAGAGCACAGAAGAGAGAGAGAGAGTGGGGTCAGACAGACAGTCGGACTGACAGACAGACAAGGAAAGTAAGAGAGAGGACACAGGATGAGAGAAAGAGAGCACACACACACACACACACACACCACACACACACACACACACACACACACACACACAGAGAGAGAGAGAGAGAGAGAGAGAGAGAGAGAGAGAGAGAGAGAGAGAGAGAGAGAGGTTACATCAATAAAACCGATGCTCAGAACGTTACACTTTCTGCGCAGTTCACAGAACGTCGAACGGGTCTCTACCTTAGGTTGACATTGATGCAACGCCAAATGTCACAACAGCGCCAAACGTTACAACACACGGTATTGTGTCAGAGAGAGTACGCAGCCATGTATTATGTGAAATTCTGTGGAAGATACCCCTTGCATTGTACAGATTCCCACCCCCACCCTAACCCTTCCCCCTCCACACACACACACACGATGCTGTGAAATTTGACCCAAGATCCCAGCAACTTAAAAACATTTTTCTATTTCTCTCTCTCTCTCTCTTTTTTTTTTTTTTTTTTTTTTTTTACTTTTTAAAAAATTTGCATTCAGTAACATGAAACACAAACATAAAAAAACACAAAAAACAAAAACAAAAACAAAACAAAACAAAAACCAAAAGGGCATTGTACATCAAAAGTCGAAAAAATAATTGTTTTAACAGCCAGAGGTAAGAAATGGAAATGGAAAATGGGGTAAGAGAGAGAGAGAGAGAGAGAGAGAGAGAGAGAGAGAGAGAGAGCTGGATGGATGTTATCAATGGCGTTTTCATTCAATGTTCTATCTAGAGAAACATCTTAAAAAGGCCTCGAATACATCAACAATATAGATAACTTTGGCACACAGAAGACTGATCAAAATTCAATTTAGGACTGTGGCAAATCGCAGTCAGATAAATCATATAAAAGTAAAATACATTTAAGAACCGTCTATTAATGGTTTATATCTTCATCCATTTTACACAAAAATCTGAAAATTTAGAGATAAGTGAGGCATTGTGTTTTCAGTTTTGTATCGCCACTCTAGTTTCTTCAAAAATACAGTTGTTCGTGGATGGTTTCCATTCAGTTTGCATGAATAGATATAATACTTTGCAAATAGTATAATGAAGTAAAGGACACTGTCCACAATAACGTTTTTCATCAAATCCTAAAAGCACCAGCGATTCAGTCAGTCTTAAGTTCTCCAGCATTGGGACATTTTTCTAATCAAATCTGTAAGTACATCCCAAAAGAATTTGACATAATTGCATTTCCAAAACATATGGTCAATAGTTCTTTATTTGTACCACAAAAAAAACTGCATTTGTCGTTGTTACGAACTCCAATTTCCTTTAAAATAAGATTTGTACCTAAACATCTGTGCAATAACTTCAGCTGAAACCATTTTAGTTTAATATCGTTTATTTTGCTGGTATATGAAAAGCATGATTTCCAGTCATGATGTACCATCAGTTTTGAATCCCATTTGTTGTAGCATTTTGGTCGAACATTATTTTCAATAAGTATATCATAATAAAGCTTGAACCTTTGTGAATAGCAAATACATTTATCTCTTTTTTTACACAACTTACGAACGCTACGGTCAAACGGGATTGAAAACCAAGTACTTGCTGCACAAGTGTCTGTCGTCTAGAGGGATATTGTCATTTCCTTTAAAGGCGGCGTGCGACGTCTCAGTGAGGTGAATAACGCGTTTGGTCAGCATCGATATTGATTCTGTTGTTTTTGTTTGTTTCAGTGGCCGCCACCCGCTGGCACCAATGGTGGGAGTACGAGGGACTGAACGGTAAGTCGACTGTTTTTTTTTTGTTTTTTTTTCAAAGGTGCTTTAGTAGTTGGTGTGTGTGTGTGTGTGTGTGTGTGTGTGTGTGTGTGTGTGTGTGTGTGTGTGTGTTGTGTGCTTGCGTGCGTGAATGCTGCGTGCGAAGGTGTGTGTGTGGTGTGTGTGTGTGTGTGTGTGTGTGTGTGTGTGTGTGTGTGTGACCTAAAGGGCAGAGACACGTCACTCAATACACACAGACCTAAAGGCAGAGAGACGTCACTCAATGCACACAGACCTAAAGGGCAGAGACACGTCACTCAATACACACAGACCTAAAGGGCAGAGAGACGTCACTCAATGCACACAGACCTAAAGGGCAGAGACACGTCACTCAATACACACAGACCTAAAGGGCAGAGAGACGTCACTCAATGCACACAGACCTAAAGGCAGAGACACATGCAGTCACGTCACTCAATACACACAGACCTAAAGGGCAGAGGGACGTCACTCAATACACACAGACCTAAAGGGCAGAGACACGTCACTCAATACACACAGACCTAAAGGGCAGAGGGACGTCACTCAATACACACAGACCTAAAGGGCATACACGTCACTCAGTACACACAGACCTAAAGGGCAGACACGTCACTCAATACACACAGACCTAAAGGGCAGACACACGTCACTCAATACACACAGACCTAAAGGGCAGAGGCACGTCACTCAATACACACAGACCTAAAGGGCAGAGAGGCGTGCAGACACGTCACTCAATACACATAGACCTAAAGGGCAGAGACACGTCACTCAATACACACAAACCTAAAGGGCAGACACGTCACTCAATACACACAGACCTAAAGGGCAGGCACGTCACTCAATACACACAGACCTAAAGGGCAGAGGCACGTCACTCAATACACACAGACCTAAAGGGCAGAGGCACGTCACTCAATACACACAGACCTAAAGGGCAGAGGCACGTCACTCAATACACACAGACCTAAAGGGCAGAGGCACGTCACTCAATACACATAGACCTAAAGGGCAGAGACACGTCACTCAATACACACAGACCTAAAGGGCAGAGGCACGTCACTCAATACACACGGACCTAAACGGCAGAGAGGCGTGCAGACACGTCACTCAATACACATAGACCTAAAGGGCAGAGACACGTCACTCAGTACACACAGACCTAAAGGGCAGACAGACATGCAGACACATAACTCGTACTCACTGGCCAAAAGTCAGACAGACAAGCAGGCACATAGATCAGCGAATAACGACCAACAGGCAGACAAATAGACATGCAGTGAGAGAGAGAGAGAGAGAGAGAGAGAGAGAGAGAGAGAGAGAGAGAGAGAGAGAGAGAGAGAGAGAGGGGGAGATTTTATTAACCAGGGTAATGAGATAAGCAAATTGCAATGCTTTCTTTCCACCCAGCTCTGGGATAAAAAAGAAGAAAAACACGCAAGCCAATATAGCAGCACAAAGGAGGAAAAGTGAAAACACTGGTCAACTTGTTACAAGAAGTAGCAGACTAATACTACAGAAGCAAACGACAAAATCATTCATGCCTCCACATGCGAGCGCGCGTGCGTGTACACACACACACACACACACACACACACACACACACACACACACACACACACACACACACACACACACACACACACATATATCAAGGAACTGATCTGATGAACAACAACAACAACAACAGACTATACAGCATCGTTTGAACATAACAGAAGTCACAATGTCTGTTACATGGTTTCTTTGGCATCACTGGACATGGAGAAGGATATCGTGATGTCCAAACATGTAGTGACCTTTTAAGTTTTTAGTGCCTGAAAGAGAAATGTTTTATAATCTGATCTAAAGGAGCTCACACTGTTTTTTTTTTTTGTTTTTTTTTCTTATCTGTCATGTCATTTGGTAAGGAGTTCAAAAGGGCTCCTCCTGAGTAGGCGAGGCTGTCTTAAAAGGATCCATTCTGGGTTTCTGATTACAATATTGTTTGTGTGTTTTTGACTGATTTCGCGGAAATCGTGTGGTTAGTGTAGGAGGAGCAAATCCATTCATCACTCGATGCATCACAACTGCTGTGTTATACTGTAGTTTACGTGATAATGGAAGGATATCCAGCGCTAAGCAGTCTTAAGTCGTCATACTAGTAGATTTTTAAAGTACTAACTTCAGAGAGAATTTATGTTTAGATATTTTTAATGTGTTTTTGCACCGCATAGATCATAAAGCGTTGACGCATAATCGAGAGATGATGCAATAAATGCATGAAAGAATTTCTTTCGAGCTGTAACATCGAGGAAATTCTTAATTTTTGAAAGTTTAATGAATGACTTTTGGGAAAAACATTTGCATACGCTATCGATATGCGGTGACCAGGAAAGATTCTTGTCGATAGTAACTCAGAACTTTGTATCAGCTCCATGAATGACTGTACTACCTATGTGTATAGAAACCAGACTGAAAGGGGTGTTTTTTGCCATTTTGTTGCGAAGTTATTATCATGTATTTAGTTTTTTGGTCGTTCAGTGACATGCGGTTCAGCTAGCTCAGTCCAATCAATGAAGTCCTTAACATTGTTCTGCTGAGTCGTGGATAATGGCTTCAAAATAATGCTTCAAATTAGAATGGCTCGAATGAATCGACAATCATCTGCAAATAGTTGACATACACCTTCCGAAATGTATGAGAGAGAGAGATGAGAGACAGAGAGAGAGGGAGAGAGAGAGAGAGAGAGAGAGAGAGAGAGAGAGAGAGAGAGAGAGAGAGAGAGAGAGAGAGAGAGGGAGAGGGGGAGAGGGAGAGGAGAGAGAGAGAGAGAGAGAGAGAGAGAGAGAGAGAGAGGGTTAGAGTACACACAGTCTAAGGCGACGACAGAGTCGGAGAGAACAATTATTGAAGGAAAATGCAAAGACAGACAGGCATGTCATATAGTTTCACCAAGAACAGTATTTCCTCAACAATAGTATGACGTGGATATTTGCCATCATCAATAAACCTCGCTTATAGCAAACACTTATGCGCGCACACCCACTCACGCACACACACACACACACACACACACACACACACACACACACACACACACACACACACACACACACACACACACACACACACACACACACACACACACACACAGTGTGTTGGCCAGAGCCTGACACCAGTACAGTGCAGTGGTAAATTCAGAACAGGTGTTAAGTTAGGGTTGTGCCGACACAGGACTGCGGTGTGGTGAACCCCACAGTGGGCACTGTGTAACGGTGTAAAGAGGGACCCCTGTGATGTGCAGGCCCTCAGTGGGCACTGTGTAAAGGTGTAAAGAGGGACCCCTGTGATGTGCAGACCCTCAGTGGGCACTGTGTAAAGGTGTAAAGAGAGACCCCTGTGATGTGCAGGCCCTCAGTGGGCACTGTGTAAAGGTGTAAAAAGGGAACCCTGTGATGTGCAGGCCCACAGTGGGCACTGTGTAAAGGTGTAAAGAGGGACCCCTGTGATGTGCAGGCCCACAGTGGGCACTGTGTAAAGGTGTAAAGAGGGACCCCTGTGATGTGCAGGCCCACAGTAGGCACTGTGTAAAGGTGTAAAGAGGGACCCCTGTGATGTGCAGGCCCTCAGTGGGCGCTGTGTAAAGGTGTAAAGAGGGACCCCTGTGATGTGCAGGCCCACCGTGGGCGCTGTGTAAAGGTGTAAAAAGGGAACCCTGTGATGTGCAGGCCCACAGTGGGCACTGTGTAAAGGTGTAAAGAGGGACCCCTGTGATGTGCAGGCCCACAGTGGGCACTGTGTAAAGGTGTAAAGAGGGACCCCTGTGATGTGCAGACCCTCAGTGGGCACTGTGTAAAGGTGTAAAGAGAGACCCCTGTGATGTGCAGGCCCTCAGTGGGCACTGTGTAAAGGTGTAAAAAGGGACCCCTGTGATGTGCAGGCCCACAGTGGGCACTGTGTAAAGGTGTAAAGAGGGACCCCTGTGATGTGCAGGCCCACAGTGGGCACTGTGTGGCACTGTGTAAAGGTGTAAAGAGGGACCCCTGTGATGTGCAGGCCCACAGTGGGCACTGTGTAAAGGTGTAAAGAGGGACCCCTGTGATGTGCAGGCCCTCAGTGGGCGCTGTGTAAAGGTGTAAAGAGGGACCCCTGTGATGTGCAGGCCCACCGTGGGCGCTGTGTAAAGGTGTAAAAAGGGAACCCTGTGATGTGCAGGCCCACAGTGGGCACGTGTAAAAGGTGTAAAGAGGGACCCCTGTGATGTGCAGGCCCACAGTGGGCACTGTGTAAAGGTGTAAAGAGGGACCCCTGTGATGTGCAAGGCCCTCAGTGGGCACTGTGTGTAAAGGTGTAAAGAGGGACCCCTGTGATGTGCAGGCCCACAGTAGGCACTGTGTAAAGGTGTAAAAAGAGGGACCCCTGTGATGTGCAGGCCCTCAGTGGGCACTGTGTAAAGGTGTAAAAAGGGACCCCTGTGATGTGCAGGCCCTCAGTGGGCACTGTGTAAAGGTGTAAAAAGGGACCCCTGTGATGTGCAGGCCCTCAGTACTGGGGCCTGGTGAACCCGGAGTGGGTGCTGTGTAAAGAGGGGCACCAGCAGTCGCCCATCAACATCGAACCCTCCCGCCTGCTCTTCGACCCCAACCTCAAACATCTGCACCTGGAGTCGGCTCAGGTGAGTGACTGAGGGAGAGAGAGAGAGAGAGAGAGAGAGAGATATGTGCGTGTGTGTGTCCGTGTGTTTGTGTGTCTGTCTCTGTCTCTGTGTGTCTGTGTACGTATGCGCGTACTAGCTTTCGCGCGTGTGTGCAATCTATCTGACCTACTTCTCTACCTTTTTGTCTGTTTTTGTTTACGCATCCAACACCATACAAAACAGAGATACAGCAGCTGTGGGTGCCAGTGTGATCTACAAATGAAGGGTGCAGCAGAGAGTTGGCGCGAAGGACGCCAAACAATGTTGTTTCCTCACGTTTCTGACCTTTCGCGCAGTCACAGCTACACCTGTCCTGGCAGCCCCAACACCGGCACGGGGCAGAGGAGCAGTCAATGTCAGGCCGCCATGACACGAGAGGCCAAGGGAGGGAAGCCTCACGCGTTCAGTTTGCATTATTATTAATATCATTGTTGTTAACTCCTGGTGAATTTCTGGAGGTATTGTCGGGGGGATGATGGCCATTGTGTGGGGATAGCATAGCGGAGAGAGAGAGAGAGAGAGAGAGAGAGAGAGAGAGGAGAGAGAAGAGAGAGAGAGAGAGAGAGAGAGAGAGGAAGGGTTTGGAGAGAGAGACCGAATCAGAGGAATAAGGAGATGAAAGCACTGGGAGAAAAATCGAAGTACTTAACAGTCCAAGGCGTTGTTTTGAAAAGCAGAGAGACTTGAAGAAATGTCGTATCAAACAGAGCTGGAAAGTTGCATAGAAGCGGTCTGTCTGTCTGTCTCTGTCTGTCTCTCTCTCTCTCTCTGTCTCTCCCTCTCCTCCTTCAGTCCTCTCTCTCTCTCCTCTCTCTCTCTCTCTCTCTCTCTCTCTCTCTCTCTCTCTCTCTCTCTCTCTCTCTCTCTCTCTCTCCCCCTCTCTCTCTCTCTCTCTCTCTCTCATTTTCAAACATTGTATTTCTCTGTTGCTGTCACATTCTCATACCCACCCCACCCCCTCCCACCGCCACGTCCTCCTCTACCCGTGGCATGACTCTCAGAACGATTGTTCTACCCCTCCACCCCCCCCCCCCCCCCGCCGTACACCGCCACACCCACGTTGGTGCCATCGCAGCCCCAGCGTCGGCATCCTACAGGGAGCTTCAGTGGTAATATCCTGAAAGGCCACCCCACGGAGGAGACGCTGGACAGTCCCCGCCTAGCTCACTGCGCTAAGCGTCCAGCTCTGTCCTAGTTCTGACACAGCGAACCCAGGACACCGCCTTCCCCCCCCCCCCCCCCCCCCCCCCTCGGCCTGACGGCAATGATTGTGTAATCGTAAATCCGGTATGAACGAGCGTCTACCCTCCTAGGACATTTCTCCTCTCCGACAGATGAGGGACGGAGTGGAGAGAGCGAGACAAGGGAGCTAATTCAGTGGTTTGGGGAGGGGGGGGGGAGGGGAGGGATGGTCTGAATATCTGGAAGACAGAGGAAGACAAAAACAGGCGGAGAAACTGAGCGACGTCGATCACAACAATGGAGGCCTAGACTGGCACGAGAAGGCAGTACAGACAGACAGACAGACAGACAGACAGACAGACAGACAGACGGGACAGACAGACAGACAGACAGACAGACGGGCAGACAGATAGACAGACAGAGAGACGGACGGATGGATGGACAGAGCGCACAGAGAGGGGGAGACGGTGATGGATGTCAGAGGGGGGGCAGGGGAGGAGAGGGCAAGCGGTCCACTGTCCAGGGGGACCCATCCCTGCCCTATTTGCAGCCCGGCGCAGAGTTCCATCATCGGTTCCTTTCTGTGGCGTAAAAGGCATGATCCCGAGGGGGGGGGGGGGGGGGGGGGGGGGGGGGGGGGGGGGGTGGCTCTGTGTGTGTGTTTGTGTGTGTGTGTGTGTGTGTGTGTGTGTGTGTGTGTGTGTGTGTGTGTGTGTGTGTGTGTTGTGTTTGGGGGGTGGGAGGTAGGTTGTTTGCTGTATACCTAGAAAAAATGCAGAAAGAGAGTCAATGTGTGACCGAGAAAGGGAAAGAATTCTGCCAAGTACTCGATAAAATGCACGAGAACCGCTTCCTTTTCATAGACAGTTGCTATGCCTTCACCACAAGGTTCTTCACAAGAACAACCGTCACGAGCAAAAAAAAAAAAAAAAAAAAAAAAAAAAAGAAAAAGAAAACGGTTGTCGGAGAAAAAAAAAAAAAAAGAAACGAGAGATAAAAGAAAAAAAACCAACAACATTGTAAGTCATGCTTGGAGTTGTCTTTGCTTGGTATGCTGGGAGTTGTCTTTCCTTGATATGCTGGGAATGGTCTTTCCTTGGCATACTGAGAGCTGTCTTTCCTTGGTGTTCACATGGCACAGCAGAACCAGTTGGTCTTCACGTTAATGATCACTGCCCTGGTTGGAAAAAAAAAAAAGGGGACTTCACTCCGTCTTCCGTTACTGTGGGGCAGGGTTAGGACTGAGAAGAGCAGAAACATTTCTTTTACTCGCCCTCTGGGCTGGCAGCGAAGATTCGTATTCTGTGATCAGGAAACCTGAAGACTGCCCAAGTGTGGGAACGCACGACCCGTGGAAAAGAAGAAGAAGAAAAAAAAGAAATGCACCCCGAAGGTGCGGACCTTTTTTTCGTTTTCCTTTGATTAGAAAACCTGAAGAGTGTCCACGTGTTGAAATGCACTACTCTAGGATAAGAGAAAGAGACACCGAAGGTGCGGACCTTTTTTTTTTCGTTTTCCTTTGATGTTTTTTCCTTTTTGAAAACAATCTGAAGAGTGTCCACGTGTGGAATGCACGACTGTTGGAAAAGAGAGAGATACACCCATGGTGCGGATCTTTTGTTTTTGTTTTGTTTTTTTGTGATGAGAAAACATGAAGAGTGTCCACGTGTGGAATGCACGACTCTTGCGAAAGCGAAAGAAACGGTGAAGGTGCGGATTGTTGTTGTTGTTGTTGTTTTCCTTTTATAGAAAAACCTGAAGAGTGTCGACGTGTGGACTGCACGACCCTTAACCTTACTGTCACCAGACCCTGGCCTTCATCCAGACCCAAACTGATCTTACCCTTACCCTGACCCTAACTGTGTAAAATTGTATTTAGAAAACCCACAAACAAACCGTTGACTGATACATTAGACCTGCGACGTAGGGACGTTGGGGGCTGTTTTTTTTGCCTTTCTATTTAGATCAAAGTAAAAACGTCTGCCCGTTTGGGGGTTAGGAGTGGAGAAGAAGGAGAGGGCACATTTGTTGCAGGAAGGGTGTGTGTGTGTGTGTGTGTGTGTGTGTGTGTGTGTGTGTGTGTGTGTGTGTGTGTGTGTGTGTGTGTGTGTACGTACGGACGGACGGACATCGAATGTGTGTGTGTGTGTATGTGTGTGTGTGTATGCGTGTGTGTGTGTGTGTGTGTGTGTGTGTGTGTGTGTGTGTGTGTGTGTGTGCCCTGGACAAACATGGATAGGACACTCACTTATGCACGCATCGGATTCTGGAATGACATAAAGGAAGACGAACAGATGCTGATGGTTGATTGGTTGGTTGTTTGGCTTGTTCCTGTAAACAGACGCTGATGGCTGATTGGTTTGTTGGTTTTTATTCCTGTAAACAGACGCTGGTGGTTGATTGGTTTGTTGGTTGGTTTTTCTTCCTGTAAACAGACGCTGACGGTTGGTTTCTTCCTGTAAACAGACGCTGACGGTTGATTGGTTTGTTGGTTGGTTTCTTCTTGTAACAGACGCTGATAGTTGATTGGTTTGTTGGTTGGTTTCTTCCTGTAAAACAGACGCTGATGATTGATTGGTTTGTTGGTTGGTTTTTTCTTCCTGTAAACAGACGCTGATGGTGATTGGTTTGTTGGTTGGTTAATTCCTATAAACAGACGCTGATGGTTGATTGGTTTATTGGTTGGTTCTTCTTCCTGTAAACAGACGCTGATGGTTGATTGGTTTATTGGTTGGTTTCTTCCTGTAAACAGACGCTGATGGTTGATTGGTTTATTGGTTGGTTTCTTCCTGTAAACAACGCTGATGGTTGATTGGTTTATTGGTTGGTTGGTTTCTTCCTGTAAACAGACGCTGATGGTTGATTGGTTTATTGGTTGGTTTCTTCCTGTAAACAGACGCTGATGGTTGATTGGTATATTGTGGTTTTTTCCTGTAAACAGACGCAGATTGTTGATTGGTTTATTGGTTGGTTTCTTCCTGTAAACAGACGCTGATGGTTGGTTGGTTTGTTGGTTGGTTTCTTCCTGTAAACAGACGCTGATGGTTGATTGGTTTGTTTGGTTTTCTCCCTGTAACAGACGCTGATGGTTGACTGGTTTGTTGGTTGGTTTCTTCCTGTAAACAGACGCTGATGGTTGATTGGTTTATTGGTTGGTTTCTTCCTGTACCGTAAAATGACGCTGACGGGAAGGATCAGGGTTGAGGAGGGAGGGGGGGGGGTGGGGTGGGGTGGGGGTGAGGGGAGGCATATTTTGGGTAAAGTCAGGTAGACTTTAGTGTTCAGGGAAAGGAACCTTTTTATTCTTAAATAAAAGGACTGGTATGTGCACGCACGCACGCACGCACACACACACACACACACACACACACACACACACAGAACACACAACACACACACAGACACACACACACACACACACACACACACACACACACACACACACATACACGCACACACACACACGCACGCACGCGCGCGCGCGCGCGCGCGCGTGCACCCATCCCACCCACCCCTCCACCCTCCATCCTCCTCCCCCACCCCCACATCCACACTTATTTGAAAGTTTTGAACGAGTAGAACATGATGAAGCACTTTCACTCCCCCTCTTCCCCGTCCTCCCCCCTGCCACCAGTAAACTTAAAAGAATGATTGGCTGTGCTGCGGCAAAGAAGAAGTTGGGGAGGGGGGGATGGAGGGGGGGAGGGGGGGAGGAGGTACGGACCAGGACTGGAACCAAAGGCACAGAGAGGGGGGAGGGAAGTGGGGGGGAGGGACGTTCGCTCCATCAGCTGGCCAAGGAAGGCGGGCTGATAATCCAAAGTTTGGGAGGGGGCGGATGGAGAGGGAGGGGGGGGGGGGGGAGGGGTTGTACGGACCAGGACTGGCACCAAGGCAGAGAGAGGGGGTGGGGGGTGGGGTTGGGGAGGTTCGCCCCATCGGCTGGCCAAGGAAAGCGGCTGATAATCCAAAGTCACCGGGAAGGCCCCCAGCCCCAATTCTTCCACCCAGGACAATTTCTCCTCGCCTCATGTCCTGCTACAGCCTCCAGTGACGGAGAGTTGATCGGTGACAAAGACAGTTATCCCTGGCTTCTGCCGCCCCCCCCCCCCCCACCCCCTCCACCCACCGCCTCTTCCTCCCTCCCCTCCCCCCCCCCATCCCCACCCCCCTTTCCCCCAGTCTCTGTAGTGACGTGTGAGAGAGATGGCATGCGTGTAGGAAAGTGTCTGCCAGTGGAGCCACTAGCGCCGGAACTTTTTCTGCCTCTAGATCCCAGTTTACAAGCGGAGATAAGTGCTAGTGGAACAGTCCCCCTTGTTTACAGGAATGAAAAAAACACGACAGAGAGAGAGAGAGAGAGAGAGAGAGAGAGAGAGAGAGAGAGAGAGAGAGAGAGAGAGACAGACAGACAGACAGACAGACAAAGAGAGATTGAGAGTTCGGGTCAGAGGGAGAGGGAGGAGGGAGGAAGAGAGAGAGAGAGAGAGAGGAGAGGAGAGAGAGAGAGAGGAGAGAGGAGAGAGAGAGAGGAAGGGAGGGAGGGAGGAGAGAGAGAGGAGAGAGGGGAAGGAAGGACGGAGAGAGAAAGAGCGGGAGAGAGAGAGAGAGAGGGAGGGAGAGAAAGAGGGAGGGAGGAGAGAGAGAGAGAGAGAGAGAGAGAGAGAGAGAGAGAGAGAGAGAGAGAGAGAGAGAGAGAGAGAGAGAGCAGAACCTGCTCTATGGGTGTTGGTCATCTGTTCTATTTTACCGACGACATCCAGAGCCTTGAGGATGAGATCCAGGGCCTTGCGGATGTGGTGTGTGTGTGTGTGTGTGTGTGTGTGTGTGTGTGTGTGTGTGTGTGTGTGTGTGTGTGTGTGTGTGTGTGTTTGAAATGATAATGCTGTCACACACACACACACACACACACACACACACACACACACACACAAATTCACACACACACACACACCACACACACACACACACACACACACACACACACACACACACACACACTCTCTCTCTCTCTCTCTCTCTCTCTCTCTCTCTCTCTCTCTCTCCCCTCACTCACTCACACAGCCACTCACCCCCCTCCCCTTCCCTAACACACAGACATATGCACGCAACGTGCAAAACACACGCAGCAAACTCAACTTTGAGTGACTAGAAAAGACGAGTAACCCCTATCTCTCCCCTCCCCCTCTCCTCCCCCCCCAACATTCCACATTTCATCCTGTCCGACTTCACCTTTGCTAAATAGATTTCCCACCCCCCCCCCCCCCAAGAACTTGAAAGAAATCACCCCCTCTTCAGTAACGATATTTCAAGGAATGATTGACTGTTGTGAGACTACAGGGCGAGAGGGGGGGAGGGGGTGGGTGGGTGCGTGGACTATGACTTGAAAATAGGTGTGTGTGGGGGGGGGGGGGGAGGTGGGGGAGGAAGGGGGGAGAAGGGTGGAGGAAGGACCTCACCAGTTATCCCAGGAAGCAGACGGGACTCAGAAAGGCGAATGAACGGCGGCCGGGGGCCGATTCTTCCATTCAGCACACCTCTTTCCGCCTAATTTCATGCCCGGCAGCCAAGAGAGCAAATCCACTTTAAACCAGCAGAATGTTCTCCTCCTCCGTCCCCCAAACTTGCCGGTACTGCTACTACTTCACCCCCACCACCCTCCCCCTCCTTCCAACCGCTCCCCCCCCCCCCATCCTTACACACACACACACACACACACACACACACACACACACACACACACACCCTCCTACATTTCCTCCCAACTGATGTCTTAAGGAATCTATGTGTCTCGGGAGGGAGTGGGAGGGAAGGGGGGGGGGGGGGGGGGGAAGTAGAAGTAGAAAGGTCAGCAGCTTTATGTGGTAGAGCGAGAATGTGTTTTTTTTCTTTCTTTCTCTCTTTCATTCTGTCTTTCTTTCTTCTGCTTCCTGATCGATGTTCACACTGCGAACAAAGTGGAACGGGCCCTTCTGACGGCCAAAAATCATGGGCAGGAAAGTGTGTGTGGTTGGGAAGGGGGGGGGGGGGGGGGGGGGGGGGGGGGGGGGGGGGAAGGGGGGGGGAGGGGAGGGGAGGGGGGGGGGGGGGGGGAGAGATGGAGGGGGGGGGGGGGGTAGGGGGGAATTATTTTCGAATAGGGGGGTCAGGGGGGGAAGGGGGGGGGGGAGGGAGAGGGGAGGGAGGGAGGAGGGAGGGAGATGGAGGGGGGGAAGGGGGTAGGTGAGAATTATTTTCGAATAGCGTCGTCACGGGGAAATGAGGGAGGGTTGAGGAACAACAGACTGCCGTGGTGCCCACAGTAAACAACAGACTGCCGTTGTGCCCACAGTAAACAACAGACTGCCGTTGTGCCCACAGTAAACAACAGACTGCCGTTGTGCCCACAGTAAACAACAGACTGCCGTTGTGCCCCACAGTAAACAACAGTCTGCCGTTTGTGCCCACAGTAAACAACAGACTGCCGTTGTGCCCACAGTAAACAACAGACTGCCGTTGTGCCCACAGTAAACAACAGACTGCCGTTGTGCCCACAGTAAACAACAGACTGCCGTTGTGCCCACAGTAAACAACAGACTGCCGTGGTGCCCACAGTAAACAACAGACTGCCGTTGTGCCCACAGTAAACAACAGACTGCCGTTGTGCCCACAGTAAACAACAGACTGCCGTTGTGCCCACAGTAAACAACAGACTGCCGTTGTGCCCACAGTAAACAACAGACTGCCGTTGTGCCCACAGTAAACAACAGACTGCCGTTGTGCCCACAGTAAACAACAGACTGCCGTTGTGCCCACAGTAAACAACAGACTGCCGTTGTGCCCACAGTAAACAACAGACTGCCGTGGTGCCTACAGTAAACAACAGAGTGCCCACAGTAAACAACAGTCTGCCGTTGTGCCTACAGTAAACAACAGACTGCCGTGGTGCCCACAGTAAACAACAGACTGCCGTTGTGCCCACAGTAAACAACAGACTGCCGTGGTGCCCACAGTAAACAACAGACTGCCGTTGTGCCCCACAGTAAACAACAGACTGCCGTGGTGCCCACAGTAAACAACAGACTGCCGTGGTGCCCACAGTAAACAACAGACGTGAGGCAGTGTGAGGATGGTGGCTCTTCCCTCCTGTGTGTGACGTGAACTTTGCTGCTCTTCTCAAACTTCTGCTTTGGAAAACTTACAAATAAACAAAACATCACCACACCACCACCACCACCACCACCACCACCAGCAACAACTAAAACAAACGAACAAACAAAACCAATAAATAAACAACCCCGAAAACATGAGGATTTTTTCTTTCTTGGGTTTTGCTATTTTTTTCTTCTTCTTTACCTCAAGGGTCTCTCTCTCTCTCTCTCTCTCTCTCTCTCTCTCTCTCTCTCTCTCTCTCTCTCTCTCTCTCTCTCTCTCTCTCTCTCTCTGTCAGTCGCTGTCTCTCTCTATGTCTTTCTCTCTATGTCTTTCTCCGTCTCCATTTCAGTCTCCTGTCTCTCTCTCTCTCTCTGTTTTTCTCTGTCTCTGTCTCGGTCTGTCTGTCTGTCTCTGTCGTGTCTCTGTCTCTGTCTCCGTCTTTGTCTGTCTGTCTGTCTGTCTGTCTGTCTCTCTCTCTCTGTCTTTTCTCTGTCACTGTCTCCGTCTCCGTCTGTCTATCTGTCTGTCTGTCTGTCTCTCTCTCTGTCTCTCTCTCTCTCTTCCAGTGTTGCTCTTTCTCTTTCTTCCCCCACAACCCCAGTTTCGTTCACACACAGTACTCTCTCTCTGTCCCCTCCCCTCCCCCCCCCCCCCCCCCGCCCCCCAAAAAGAAGGACATTTTGTGTTAGTTATTATTGAGTGGTAAAATAGTGAAAAACAGGATGAATAGTAAGGATTGCAAGGTAAGCAACAGACAGGGACATGTTGTGTTAGTTATTATACTGCGTGGTAAAATAGTGAAAAACGGTAAGAAAAACAGACAGGTGATATAGTGAAAAACAGGATGAATAGAAAGGATTGTAAGGTAAGCAACAGACAGGGACATGTTGTGTTAGTTATTACTGCGTGGTAAAATAGTGTGAAAAACGGTAAGAAACAGACAGGTGATATAGTGAAAAACAGGACGAATAGAAAGGATTGTAAGGTAAGAAACAGACAGGTGAACCAGTGAAAAAACAGGATGAATAGAAAGGATTGTAAGGTAAGAAACAGACAGGTGAAATAGTGAAAAAACAGAATGAATAGAAAGGATTGTAAGGTAAGAAACAGACAGGTGAACCAGTGAAAAACAGGACGAATAGAAAGGATTGTAAGGTAAGAAACAGACAGGTGAACCAGTGAAAAACAGGACGAATAGAAAGGATTGTAAGGTAAGAAACAGACAGGTGAACCAGTGAAAAACAGGATGAATAGAAAGGATTGTAAGGTAAGAAACAGACAGGTGAAATAGTGAAAAACAGGATGAATAGAAAGGATTGTAAGGTAAGAAACAGACAGGTGAACCAGTGAAAAAAACAGGATGAATAGAAAGGATTGTAAGGTAAGAAACAGACAGGTGAACCAGTGAAAAACAGGACGAATAGAAAGGATTGTAAGGTAAGAAACAGACAGGTGAACCAGTAAAAAACAGGATGAATAGAAAGGATTGTAAGGTAAGCAACAGACAGGTGAAATAGTGAAAAAACAGGATGAATAGAAAGGATGTAAGGTAAGAAACAGACAGGTGAACCAGTGAAAAACAGGACGAATAGAAAGGATTGTAAGGTAAGGTAAGAAACAGACAGGTGAACCAGTGAAAAACAGGATGAATAGAAAGGATTGTAAGGTAAGAAACAGACAGGTGAAATAGTGAAAAACAGGATGAATAGAAAGGATTGTAAGGTAAGAAACAGACAGGTGAACCAGTGAAAAACAGGATGAATAGAAAGGATGTAAGGTAAGAAACAGACAGGTGAACCAGTGAAAAACAGGACGAATAGAAAGGATTGTAAGGTAAGAAACAGACAGGTGAACCAGTAAAAAACAGGATGAATAGAAAGGATTGTAAGGTAAGCAACAGACAGGTGAAATAGTGAAAAACAGGATGAATAGAAAGGATTGTAAGGTAAGCAACAGACAGGGCAGCGTAAGCGCAATGCAATGGGTAAAACGCAGGATGATATAGGTACAGTAGGAGCAGGTTGACAGCGTAGCGTAAGAAGGGACAGGGGCGATAGCGATGGCTTCATGCAACCTCCTGTTTGCTTTTCCGCTGTCACCTTCTGCAGGCCTGGTATCAAATGACACTCACACACAGTCCACCGTTTAGACCTTGGCACTATACCGGGCACGTGCGGGTGGTTTTGTTTCTCCAACATATCTTGCACAGTAGTGATAGGCGTTTGTTTTTTTTTCTACTTTTTCATGTTGGTTTCAAAGTGAGGTGACCGCGGGTGGAAATTGAAACAAATTTAAAAAGGAATGTAAAGTAAGTCCTCCAGATAACTGGGACAAACACATTACAAGACGAACCACGACGCGTTTCGACCTCTTATGTCTTCTTAAAGCAGGATAAAACAACATTGGGGACGATGAAAACGAACGAGCACCTTCTCCAACTCGTTTTTCATGGTGGTAGTGTCTCGATTGATAATTTTTTCCCATCATATTTTCAGCCGTCACATGAACCTCAACAAGCCAATCCAGATGGCGATATTGAAGCTGAAAAGTATGTTGAAAGTTATTTACAAACAAATCCAACAACTAGCAAGTCGATGTATATCATTGAACTGTGCATTGAATTTTTTTGTGTGTGTGTGAGTGATGAAGAACGAACCGGTTAGTCGATAAAAAAGCGTGCATGTGTATGTTTACATATGTGCACACATATCATGCAAGCGCACAGACACACCACCACTCTCCAACAAAGCAGCAACTTCAGTTGAGCTATGGCAGAAACAACAACAACAACAACAACAACAACAAGAGCAACACCACCATCACCACCACCACCACTTTGCATACTCAGTCGTACTCCTTTTCTCCCTTCAGCGTCAGTGAGCGGCTGTTTGGGGACCATTCTCCCCCTGGAAAAAACCATCTCCTCTGTGTTGACACACGCTAAGTTTAAGAGTGAACAGGGAATGGGGAAGGGAGAGCACTCAAGGAACTGAAAAGCAGACGAGAAGTTAGGGGTGGGGTAACAGCAGCTACCCAAGGGAGCGAACCTTACCATAGAACGTCCTTCCCCGCAGACCTGAGCAGGAACCGTGTGGAGAGTTACCTTTTCTTAGTTGGAAAGAAAAACTTCCATGGCCAATAATACAAAGAGCAAGTGCATTCTAAGACCACAGACTTCTTCCTTACACAAAGTTGCCACCTCCTCCCTAACCACTGCCCTTCCCCCGACCCCCCCCTCCACTCCCTCTCTCCGCTGAGGAGGTGTCTGTCTGGAGAGAGGAGGAAAGATCAGCACCCCTGGACGCCTGCAGGGAAACTGTTCCGCTAGCCGAGTCCTGTGGACACAGGGCAGGCTGTGACATCCCCCCCCCCCCCCCCATTCCCCCAGCAGCAGGCGAAGACTACGGGGCAGGTTATAATTCTACGTCAACTGCACCCACGTCTCGGGAGGGTGACACATCATCCCGCTGCTGTGGTTGAAGTTAAAGAGGAGGCAGTTGAGCAACGATCGCCTGAAATGCCGTCCCTGGGATATTAAAAAAAAAGTTTGGGAGGAGGGGGAAAGGGGTGGGAAGGAGGGCGAGGGATAGGAGAGTGAGGGGGGTGGGGTGGCATTGGGGGAGGTCTTGGCAGAGTTTAGCCTTTTTTACTACTTACACCGCCCCCTCCCCCCCCCCCCATCCCTTCCTAAGCATTCATCGATAAGTTTGACCAGCTGGATGTATGTTTTAGTGCTACATTCCTAGTGAGGTATTTGTATCCAGCTAGAAATGAACGTGGAGGATGGATGTTTGTCCAATATGACTGTAGTGGTGAAGGTGGGAGACAGTGTCCTGTGACACATTTCGTGTCCTGCCTCATCTTAGTAATGAAGGTGGAAGAAAGGTGTCTGATGACACAATTCATATCCTGCCTGATCTTAGTAGTAATTAGGGTGAAAGAAAGGTGTCTTGATGACACAATTCATATCCTGCCTGATCTTAGTAATGAAGGTGGAAGAAAGGTGTCTTGATGACACAATTCATATCCTGCCTCATCTTAGTAATTAGGGTGAAAGAAAGGTGTCTTGATGACACAATTCATATCCTGCCTGATCTTAGCAATTAGGGTGAAAGAAAGGTGTCTTGACACATTTTATGTCCCGTCTGATCTTAGTAATTAGGATGGAAGACAGATGTCTTGGCGACACAGTCCAGATCCAATCTGATCATAGCAATTAAGGCAGAGGACAGATGCTTCGGTGGCACGTTACAGGTCCAGTGTGTGATTAAGGTAGAGGACAGATGTTTTAGTGACATGTTCCAGATCCAATCTGATCACAATGATTAAGGCAGAGGACAGATGTTTTAGTGACATGTTCCAGATCCAATCTGATCACAGTGATTAAGGTAGAGGATAGATGTTTTAGTGACATGTTCCAGATCCAATCTGATCACAGTGACTAAGGCAGAGGACAGATGTTTCGGTGACGTATTCCAGATCCAATCTGATCACAGTGATTAAGGCAGAGGACAGATGTTCTAGTGACATGTTCCACATCCAATCTGATCACAGTGATTAAGGTAGAGGACAGATATTTTAGTGACATGTTCCAGATCCAATCTGATCACAATGATTAAGGTAGAGGACAGATGTTTTAGTGACATGTTCCAGATCCAATCTGATCACAGTGATTAAGATAGAGGACAGATGTTTTAGTGACATGTTCCAGATCCAATCTGATCACAGTGATTAAGGTAGAGGACAGATGTTTTAGTGACATGTTCCACATCCAATCTGATCACAGTGATTAAGGTAGAGGACAGATGTTTCGATGACACGTTACATCCAGTGTGATTAAGGCAGAGGACAGATGGTTTGGTGACATGTTCCAGGTCCAAAGTGATTTGATTCAAGTGGACTGTAATTTCAGTGGGAGGCAAATGCCTTCATAGCATCCCTGGTCCAGTTTGACCTTGGTATTTACTGCAGAGGACAGATGTTTTAGCGATGGTGTCCGAAGTCCAGTTTGGGTCATTGACATGGAGGACAGATGTCACGGTCACACAATCCAGGTCCGATCTGACCCTAGTGATGACCGCAGAGAACAATATCTTCGTGCCAGATTCCAGTTCCAGTGTGACCTCAGTCAATAACGTGGAGGACATGTTTTGGTAACACATTCCCCGTCAGCATGTTCTTAGCAGTTAAGGTGGGGAACACATGTTTCAGAGACGCATTCCAGGTCCAGTGTTACCATAATGATTAACGTGATTGACTTGTGTTTTGGTGACACATTCCCCGTCAGCATGTTCTTAGCAGTTAAGGTGGGGAACACATGTTTCAGAGACGCATTCCAGGTCCAGTGTTACCATAATGATTAACGTGATTGACTTGTGTTTTGGTGACACATGCCAGGTCTACTCTGACTTTATTAATTAATCAACATGAAGGATAGATGTTTGGTGACACATGCCAGGTCTACTCTGACTTTATTAATTCATTAATTAAGGTGAAGGATAGATGTTTGGTGACACATTCCAGGTCTACTCTGACCTTATTAATTAACGTGAAAGACATGTTTGATGACCCATTTCAGGTCTACTCTGACCTTATTAATTCATTAACGTGAAGGACAGATGTTTGGTAACACATTCCAGATCTACTCTGACCTTATTAACTAACGTGAAAGACAGATGTTTGGTAACACATTCCAGATCTACTCTGACCTTATTAATTAACGTGAAAGACAGATGTTTGGTGACACATTCCAGGTCTACTCTGACCTTATTGATTAATTAACGTGAAAGACAGATGTTTGGTAACACATTCCAAATCCAGGTGACACTAAGCGTAGAGAACAGATGACATATTCAAGATCCAGTCTGCTCTTATAATGAACTTGAAGGACGTACGCTCGGTGATTCATTCTGTGTCTGGTCTGGTTTGAACAACGAACGTGGTGGGCAGATGTTTGTTGGTGCATTCGTTGTCAGACTGGTTGCTAGAAGAGAACAGATGATTTGGTGACACATTGCCCGTCAGACTGTACTTTGAAATGAACTAGGAGGACGCGTGCTTTTGTGACAGATTTCCGATCAGGGTAGACCTCAGAAACGAACGAGAAAAACATGCTTTTTGTGACACAGTTATGACAGACTGGACTCTGAAAAAAGAAACACAACAAAACAAAACAGAGAGACGACGAACAATTGTATGGCACATTTCTGGTCAGATTGCATTCTAGAAGTAAGATCGGATTCTAGAAATAAACATTTCTCTTTACCGGATGGGTGAAATATCTGCTGGAAAAAAGTGAACACATGAAACCAAAGTCTCTCTCTCTCTCTCTCTCTCTCTCTCTCTCTCTCTCTCTCTCTCTCTCTCTCTCTCTCTCTGTATACACAGAGGAGACTGCGACGCTGCCTAGTCTGTGGTGTTCAGTGATGCCTGTCCAGATTGAACATGGGCAGGGCATCACATGCTAAAGCACTTACTGTCGACAATAACTGTTTATAACAAACAAGTAGAGTCACTCTTGCTCCCATGATGAAATCAATACACGCCCATAACTCCAAAGGAATGTTGCGTACGACACCAAATAACCTAGCAGATAGCGCACAGAACTAACAAGGAAACACACCAAACTCGCGGAACCAGAATGAGTAAGCTCTCCCTCTCTCTGGAGGGCGTCACCACATTCATCCAGCGACAGTGGCCATACGTGTGTCAATAGCGGACACGGACAGAACCTCATCAGAATGTAGACGAGGACATGACAGTGGTAAGTGAGGTCACCCAGAACCTCACCAGAACGTAGACGAGGACATGACAATGGTAACTGAGGTCACCCAGAACCTCACCAGAATATAGACGAGGACATGATAATGGGAACTGAGGTCACCCAGAACCTCACCAGAACGTAGACGAGGACATGACAGTGGTAACTGAGGTCACCCAGAACCTCACCAGAACGTAGACGAGGACATGACAATGGTAACTGAGGTCACCCAGAACCTCACCAGAATATAGACGAGGACATGATAATGGGAACTGAGGTCACCCAGAACCCTCACCAGAACGTAGACGAGGACATGACAGTGGTAACTGAGGTCACCCAGAACCTCACCAGAACGTAGACGAGGACATGACAATGGGAACTGAGGTCACGGTCAAAGCAGGGCATGAAGGGCCACTAATTTGAGACTTTCTTTTAGAAATGCTGATCGGCTAGGAAGGGGGTTGATGAATATGATTCTACGGATTTCCATTCTGCTCTGAGACTGCATGACAGGTCTGTACTGTACGCTTACTTTTATGATATGTCCCTGCGTAACCGGGACCCGAGAGATGCAGGCACCCGGCGATGTTGTCAAGAAATTGTGAGCAACACAGAGAAGCATCCATTAAGCGGATGAAACTCCAGCGTGCGGTCAGCTGAGCCCATAGCAAACTCAGCCATGGGTAGGAGCCGGTCTGCACAAAAAAAAAATCAAACCCACGATCTCCCTGCTGGGAGTCCGCGACGCTAACCACTTCGCCACGACAGCTGGCTTACACAGCAGATGGTTCCTGCGCTCTATTCTCAGAGACAAATCCAATGACTCCCCAAAGCACACACACATAAGAATTATGGGAAGGATCTGACTCTGACTGAAAATCCCCTTAGTGGTACGAATGTTTGAATGAGGTTTGAATCCACAACCACCTGGCTGCCGCCCATGACATTGACCACTGCGTGGTGTGGTGGCCGGTGTAACATCTGAAGAACTTGCAGCCATATACTGGCAGAATTCCTCTGATCAGTGAGACTAATGCCACGGTCTGGTTTGGGACAGTCATTGAAATCCACATGGGCATTTACACGGTCTGAAGAGACGTATGAATGATTGACCTGCGAACAGGACTGATACTGGGTGTTCATCGACGTGGCGCACGTGGTAGAAATCCCTGACCTGACCCGCCCCTGCAACAGAACGTGAGTCCAGAGCAGTACTTCCACTCCCTGGTGCATCCCCCCCCCCTCCCCTCACTCTCACCCCAGCAACCGTCCACCCTTCCGCTCCCCTCCTTCTTCACTGAGATCATGCCGTCACAGTGAGACCTGAGCGCTTGGCCGCCCGGGCAGCAGACATATTGCGCCATCACACGCACCGGTTTCATTCCGCCGGCCAGCGAGGTGCATGCTCACGCGCTCATTTGCATAAGGGGCAGGCGGACAGCCGTTTGCCAATGTAATCAAGTGTGTTTGAGCCGATAACTGGAATGAGGGGCAAGAGAGAGAGAGAGAGAGAATGTGACCTTTTTCTTTTGTTTCAGTGTTTTGGACGTGCTTATAAATATCATGCTGTCTTCATAGGCATTTTAATGCATCAGTGTATCTTTTGGTTTTTTTTACTTCATGATTTTCGGCATACAGAAACGATTTGGATCTTTTTGTGTTTCTGTGGTGAAGTGTAAAGCGGTGGATAGAACTCTCTCTCTCTCTCTCTCTTTGTGTGTGTGTGTGTGTGTGTGTGTGTGTGCGCGCGCGCGCGTTGTGCGTTGTGTCTATGTGTGTATATGTGTGTTTGTGTGTGTTTTTGCGCGGTTCACGTGCGCGTATGTGTGTGGTGATTTTCACGTGTACGTTAGTGTGTGTGTGTGTGTGTGTGTTTGAGCCCGTGCGCTTGCGCACATGCTTCTTTTCGTTTCTTTTTTTTCCGAATGTACATTACTCCTTAATTTGTGACCTCGCCTTGTGAATGAGGTGATATTTATAGTAATCATGTTTGGTCGTTATAAGCTTGTTCATTGTTTCTTTTCGTGTATCATCTATATGTTCATTGTTTCCTTTTCGTGTATCATCTATATGTTCATTTGGGTGTTGTTAGTGACTGTTTTTGTTCTTGAGGGCATGGTGTAAAAAAGCTGTAAGCTTATCCATTTTACCCTCATTAAAAATATTCGTATTCGTATTCGTATTCTCTCTCTCTCTCTCTCTCTCTCTCTCTCTCTCTCTCTCTCTCTCTCTCTCCCCGTCCGTCCGTCCGTCTGTCTGTCTGTCTCTGTCTGTCTGTCTTGTCTCTGTGTCCGCCTGTCTGTCTCTTTTTCTCTGTCTCTCTGTCTGTCTGTCTGTCTGTCTGTCTCTCAACCCGTGTGCGTGTGGGTGTGTATGTGTGTACCTTTTGTGGGAGGTGACGGGAGACTGTTGAATGGCACTGGGCTGCTCTTCAGCTGAGTCATACTGCTTGCCCCTCAGTCATACCGCTTGCCCATCAGTCATACTGCTTGCCCCTCAGTCATACTGCTTGCCCCACGGTCATGCTGCTTGCCCCTCAGTCATACTGTTTGCCCCACGGTCATGCTGCTTGCCCCTCAGTCAGTCACACCGCCGTCAAACCCAAAGTCAAAGTGTTCACTCCACGAAACGTCCATGAAAAGACACCTTGTTGGTGGCATCAAGTGCTCGTCATTAAAAGACCACCCCCGAACTGTATCACAGGCATTCTGGACCAGGGTTCTCACAGACAGACCAACCATGTCACACGGCCCTTCAGGGTCGGGGTCGGGGTAATACAGGAATGACGTCTACTCACGTGCTTTGGCCCTCCGCCCCACAAGAAAGCACAGGCCATCATTAACATTTCTCTGGCCCTTCGCCCCCCCCCCCCCCTCCCCGCTGCCCAAGAAAGCACAGGCCATCATTAACATTTCTCTGACCCTCTGTCCCCCCAAAAGCACAGACCATCATTAACATTTCTCTGACCCTCTGTCCCCCCAAAAGCACAGGCCATCATTAACATTTCTCTGACCCTCCGCCCCCCCAAAAGCACAGGCCATCATTAACATTTCTCTGACCCTCCGCCCCCCCAAAGCACAGGCCATCATTAACATTTCTCTGACCCTCTGTCCCCCCAAAAGCACAGGCCATCATTAACATTTCTCTGACCCTCCGCCCCCCCAAAAGCACAGGCCATCATTAACATTTCTCTGACCCTCCGCCCCCCCAAAAGCACAGGCCATCATTAACATTTCTCTGACCCTCCGCCCCCCCAAAAGCACAGGCCATCATTAACATTTCTCCAGCAAACTCACGATGCGAAGCCCTCCTGCCTCTGTCCAGTTGTCTCCCTTGCTCTTCAGCTTTTATGCCGGCTGCACACTGGCCGTTCGTTTTTTTTTTTTTTTTTTTTTTTTTTTTTTTTTTAAAAACTCATTCGTACCTTTTGGAGAAGGAAGAAGCTTCGTGGTGCATTCCATGTCATGTACCACTCACAGTGAAGCATATTCTTTTAGAGTGTTGGGATCTGCCTGACCTTAGACGTAAACATTTTACAGCAAACTCCATGAACACCTTGTGCAGAGATGTCCCGCCTGACGTGATCTTTGAACTTCTGAAAGAGATGAACAGTTTTCATCTGATCTAAGATTTTACAGTGGAAAGTTTTAAACTACATTTCGGGTGTGTTTTTAGATGTATTTTAAAGGGTTGCGTGAATGAATGACTTGTGAGTTGACTTCAACGTGGCAACAGCCCTGATACGGCTCTTTGCGGTGGCTGGGCTATAACCAACATTACCTTACCTTGCCTCTTCAGCTCCGCGTCACTGTCACTACTCCTGTCGTACCTGGGTTAACCCCCCCCCCCCCCCATCCCTTCCTCCTCTTTCTTCTGTCTTGCCGATTCCAGGTGACAGTCTGACCGGTGATGTTGGACTCTGGTTTGAAGGGCGTGTCCTGTCCAGCCCCATATTTCCTCCTCAGACTGTGTGTGGTGACTGGCTGCTGTACTGCTCTGTGCCACAGCTCTTCAGTGCTGACTTTGCCTGGGCACAAACACTGACAGTGCTACAGGATTGTCGTCATGCAGTTCAAAGAAACGAACACTGAAGGTGTCCTATTGAAGATCAGAAATGGCACCAGGGCTGACTTTATCCATCCACAACACTGACAGTGTCATGATTGTCTTCATGCAGTTCTAAGGAACGAACACGGAAGGTGTCCTATTGAAGATCAGAAAAAGTATGAACAGACAAATAAAACTGAAAGCGTCCTAATGCCGTTCAGGAGTCCTATTTCGTCCTTCGGACAGTCGAATAACAGGATGATGGAATATAACAATGTCCTGTTGATGTTCAGGCAAAGCACTGTTCAAACAATGTTGATCTCATGGAAAAATACAGTGGAACTCCAAGGAACACCCAGACAGGATCTGTTGGCAGAAGAGGTCTCAGTCGTGTTCTTCCAGCATCAAATAGATCACACTTGTTGGTGAGAATATGCTTGAGGTTGAGGCGTCACAAGACTCTGCCTTGTCACATGGACGTGTTGCCCCTGTGGCTGTGGGGACACCTGTTCCAAGTCTGGACATGTAAGCCTCATGAAGTTCACCTGTGTTCCTGCTCCATCACATCCAGCTGGGGCTCTTTCAGCTGACTGTCATCACCTTCAGGGTTCTGGTCCTCCAGAAATCCTCAGCTGTTTCATGAAATCATGGGCGGATGAACCTACCCCCCCCCCTCCCCCCTTTGCTCCAAACTCTGTGGGAGGACTTGGGATTAGTAACCAGCTTCCCTGAAGCCAGCGGCTATACTGACACCCTTTTCTGTCTGGTAGACGTGAACTCGCTCCACTCAGATTGCATATGGCACAATGAGTTCTCAGAATCAATAGTTTCCATGAAGCCGAGTGGAGTCCAGTCTCATGGCACTCTCCACTCTGTCCTGTGAAGCCCGTTTCAGGCTGTTGATGCCACAGCCATTCCAGATCGTGATTTGTGGCGTCCTGCCCTGAGTGTTTCCTGTGGCAATGCTAACCAAATGTGCGAGTTCTTTCCCTTGGTTATGTCTGCAGTGTACCTTCCTTGAGTTCTTTCCCTTGGTTTGTCTCCACTATACCTTCCCTGAGTTCTTGAAGCCTTGGCTGTGTCTCCACTATACCTTCCCTGAGTTCTTGAAGCCTTGGCTGTGTCTCCACTATACCTTCCCTGAGTTCTTGAAGCCTTGGCTGTGTCTCCACTATACCATCCCTGAGTTTTTTTGAAGCCTTGGCTGTCTCCACTATACCATCCCTGAGTTCTTGAAGCTCTTGGTCGTGTCCCCTCAATACCTTCCCTGAGCCAGCCCTGTTTGCATAACCCAGGACATGTTTCACTGTTGATTTGCCCTGATCACGCGGACACGCGGTATCATCTGATTTTTCACATTTTTTATTACCACATTTGAATTCGGGTGCAGGAGGTCATATACAGATCGTGAGGATTAGGCTGATCCTGATGGTGCCGCATGCTATACGTCATTCCAGCAGAGACGGGTATGCATCTGTAAGGTGAACAATGTATCTGTGTGATAAGAAATGCACTTATATGATCAGATGTGATTCTTGTGAGGATTCCTTTTTCTGTCATCCTCTTAAAGTCCAGATTTTTTTTTCTTCAAAGCTTTCTTCTTGTTCTGTACATTTCTTACTCTGCTGTTTATATTTTTGTGATTCATTAATCTCTCTTT
The DNA here is from genome assembly GCA_016801955.1 of Conus betulinus. Classification (NCBI taxonomy): domain Eukaryota; kingdom Metazoa; phylum Mollusca; class Gastropoda; order Neogastropoda; family Conidae; genus Conus; species Conus betulinus. The sequence goes on along the minus strand of JADBJO010006634.1, from coordinate 50,153 downwards.
TTGAGAAAGTTTGTATTTCTTTCCTTTATAATTTTAAACATGCCAGCTTTTCTGTTTTTGATTTCGTTTTGTTATTTGGGGTTGAAAAATTCAACAGAATAACTGGCTCCCTAAGACATGTTTGTCTATAGGAATCATCAGGACTCGGATTTA
>JADBJO010006634.1:45000-47500 GCA_016801955.1 Conus betulinus | reverse complement strand
CCCCACCTTCTGTTTTCATCCACAAAAAAGTGAAGTCCCACCACCCCATTACCTTCATCCTCCCCCCCCCCCCCCCCCCCCCCAACTCTCCAGAGAGGCGGGTACAGGCCTAAAACGAGAGAGAAGGGCCAGTTTGACGACGTGAGAACCATGTGAAGAGCTGCCAGCACTGTTAAAGACCCCCAGGGGAGTGGAGACTGGCTGAGAAGACATGACGCACGTGCCTCAGATGGCTTTGTTTTGTGCTGGGCGCAGGCTGGGTTATGGTGCTAGTTTGGGGGGTTATTCCACGCAGAGGGCCATCCGCACAAGAACTGTGGCCATAGATGTATGGACATAAGTCTGCATCGTTGCCTTGCAGATACACACGTGTGCAGCAGATTCTTAACATGGGCAGCTCATCTGTTGACATTTAAACAAAGATCATGCGAGAAGACTGGCTGTACTCAACACAGCTAGATTTATCATCCACAGTTTTAAAGAAACGAGATAAAAAACTTTGGCTGTGCTCAACACAGCTAGATTTATCATCCACAGTTTTAAGGAAACGAGGTAAGACTTTGGCTGTGATCAACACAGCTAGATTTATCATCCATAGTTTTCAGGAAACGTGATAAGACTTTGTGCTCAACACAGCTAGATTTATCATCCACAGTTTTAAAGGAAACGGGATAAGACTTTGACTGTGCTCAACACAGCTAGATTTATCATCCACAGTTTTAAGGAAACGAGGTAAGACTTTGGCTGTGCTCAACACAGCTGCCAGCTGACTTGATTTATCGTCCACAGTTTTAAGCAAACACGATAAGACTTTGGCTGTGCTCCACACAGCTGTCAGTTCACTAATTTATCGTCCACAGTTTTAAGGAAACTAGTGAGTGTCAAAGGGAGGTGATTGCAGGCGGAAACTGAAGCCAATTTTAGAAGCAGTTTTTAAGGAAATTCCGCCAGTTAACATGGACAAACAAATTACAAGGCAAAAACACGACGCGTTTCGACCACATAGGTCTTGTTCAGGCAAGATACAAGTCATTCAGGACAATAAAAACGAAGAAACGAGCAGTCACATGTCTTCTCCAGTTCGGCGCAAGATGGACGTTGAATGAAAACGAGACCGTTGGGAAGGAGAGAGTGCGATAGAATGCGAGTAATCCTCTCTTTTACTATTATTTTTTCAATATCTTCATCATCATCATCATCATCATCATCATCATCATCATCATCATCATCATTGTTATTCTTCTTCTCATCATCATCATCATCATGATTATTATTGTTTGTTGTTTATAATTATCAGCATTACTATTTGTTTTCATTCAACGCCTATGTCGCGCCGAATTGGAGAAGATAAATGACTCCTCGTTCTTCATTGTCTTTGTCCTGAATGTGTTTGTCTCGCCTGAAGAAGACTTAAGAGGTCGAAACGCGTCTTGTTTCGTCCCGTAATTTGTCTGTCCATGTTGAACGGCGGAGTTACTGAAAATTGTTTTTAAAATTAAGGAAATGGATAAGAGAAACAGTCGAAAACAATGTCATCCGAATGCATTAAACAGCCATATGGCAAATGGGGGTAGCGCAAGAGACAGCTAAATGTATTCACTCTGAACTTTCGATAATCACCGAGTAGACGTCAGAGCACGACGAAAAGGTTGACATGCTATGTATTCTAATGAAAGACGATGACAGACCTGAAGAAACAAAAAGAACGTGCCAATGGACCAATAAATGATGCAAAAAAAAAAAAAAAAAAAATCAGTATGAGGCTGACTGAAAGAAATGGGAGAGAGAAAGAGAAGATTCGTCGTCTCCAATGACCAGAGAACGGTAGGGGAGATAATGTGTACTTGAAAAGCCCCGGGGTCTCCCCAGGAACGGATTCTCTGTGGTACCGTCTTCAGGTCAGAGTTCACCAGTTTGCATGACGTGGGGAACACGGTGGATGGGGGATGAGTAGGTGACGGGATGATGGTGATGATATTCACTCTTTTGTTCTAGTGAAAGAAATGGCTGTTGACAGTGATTTCGGGGGGGGGTGGCAGTGGAGAGAGAGAGAGAGAGAGAGAGAGAGAGAGAGAGAGAGAGAGAGAGAGAGAGAGAGAGAGAGAGAGTGTGTGTGTGTGTGTGTGTGTGTGTTTTGTTCCCGTATGCACAGTCAAAAGCGTTGTTTTCGCAGGTTATCTTCGTGTTTTCCTGTCCTCGAATTCTGACAAATGACGGGATAGATCTTCAGCTAGTTTCACAAAATGATGGGAAAAATGATCTTCATCCAAGGTGACAAATGATGGTTTAGATCTTCAACCAAGATGGCAAATGATGGGACAGATCTTCAGCCAGTTTGACAAATGATGGGATAGATCTTCAACCAGTTTGACAAATGATGGAATAGACCTTCAACCAGTTTGACAAATGACGGGATAGATCTTCAGCCGATTTGACAAATGATGGGATAGATCTTCAGTCGGTTTGACAAATGATGTGATAGATCTTCTTCAGCCGCTTT
>JADBJO010006634.1:22500-40000 GCA_016801955.1 Conus betulinus | reverse complement strand
AATGATGCTGCTGCAGCGTTTGATTGTGGCACTAAGGGAACCACAAGTTTTCTGCTGACGTGCTGACATGAGTGTTTTAAGCAGACTGATGCTGGCAGAGTGAGGGGACAACAGAGAAACACCCATGGTCTGAGAACCTGCGCCCCGAAGTCCGAGGTTAAGGACGAACGGGTATGGTGGCTGAATTTATGCTCTCGTCAGCTCCTCCCCACCCCCCCTCCAGTCCAGCCAGCTGTGAGACTGGAGAGATATAGCAACCCCCCCCCCCCCCCCCAGTCCAGCCAGCTGTGAGACTGGAGAGATATAGCAGCCCTCCCCCCTCCCCCCCCAGTCCAACCAGCTGTGAGACTGGAGAGATATAGCAGCCCTCCCCCCTCCCCCCAGTCCAGCCAGCTGTGAGACTGGAGAGATATAGCAGCCCCCCCCCCCCCCCCCCAGTCCAGCCAGCTGTGAGACTGGAGAGATATAGCAGCCCCCCCCCCCCCCCCCCCAGTCAGCCAGCTGTGAGACTGGAGAGGTACAGCAGCCCCCCCCCCCCCCCAGTCCAGCCAGCTGTGAGACTGGAGAGGTATAGCAGCCCCCCCCCCCCCAGTCCAGCCAGCTGTGAGACTGGAGAGATATAGCAGCCCCCCCCCCCCCCAGTCCAGCCAGCTGTGAGACTGAGAGAGGTAGAGGTACCAGCAGCACCCCCCCCCCCCCCCCAGTCCCAGCCAGCTGTGAGACTGGAGAGGTACAGCAGCCCCCCCCCCCCCCCCAGTCAGTCCAGCCAGCTGTGAGACTGGAGAGGTATAGCAGCACGGGAGAGGAGGTGGGTACGCCCTGTTTGTGGTGGCCTTCAAAATGGGTGTGGTCTTCAATATCTCACTCCCAGACCAACGCTTATTGTGTGTGTGTGTGTGTGTGTGTGTGTGTGTGTGTGTGTGTGTGTGAGCGCGCGCGCGTGCGTGCGTGCATGTGTGTGTGTGTGTGTGCGTATGCGTGCATGCATGTGTGCGTATGTGTGTGCATGTGCGTGCATGCGTGCGTGCATGTGCGCGTGTGTGTGTGTGTGTGTGTGTGTGTGTGTGTGTGTGTGTGTGTGTGTGTGTGTGAAAAGAATGGCAGTCAGGCAGTAGACAGGAGTGGGAAGAAGAGGGGGTGGGGGTGAGGGTGGAGAGGGGGCCTCAAGTACCAAGCTGATAGTTGTGGCTAATCATCAGTGGGAATCGTGGTCAGCATCACTACCACTCTCAGCCACGCCGTGTTTTATGGGCTGTCCACCATGATTGCCCAGGGCTAGGCTGGGCAGGGCGGAGTGGTGGTGGTGGTAGTGGTGGTGGTGGTGGTGGTGGTGGTGAGCGTAGTTGTGTGGTCATGGTAGTGGTGGTGGTAGTGGTGGTGGTGGTGGTGGTGATGATGGTGGTAATGGTAATGGTGGTGGTGATGGTAATGGTAATGGTGGTGGTGGTGATGGTGGTGGTGATGCGTGGCAGGTCATGGAAAAAGAAAGACAGAGGGATTTATTGGGTGAAACAGTGGGGAGGGGGGGGGGGGGGGGAGGTGGAGAAGCCACGACAGTGACCCATCCTCACCTGCCCCCCCTCCCCCACCCCCCGCGCGTCTGTCAGCCCCCAATCCTGACAAACCACTCCCTGCTTTAGTGACACGTGGACATTTCACGTTTTTTTTCCTCCGACAGTAATAAACACCGGGGCTCCCCAAAGGTGAAGAAGACACCCACTGACTTCTCTTCCTTCCCCCCCTCTTCCTGTGTGTGATAGTCATGTTTCCCCGTCCCCCTCAACCCACTCCACCCCCACCCCCTCCTCTCCCTGCTCCGTCCCAGCCGAATCTGGCGGTGTGGTGTAATCCTACCCCTACTCTGGCTCCAATCAGGAATCCGCCGTTTTGCCCCCCCCCCCCCCCCTCCCCCCAATCGTCTCTTTCTCTCACCCCTCACCCCCCCGCCGACAGAAACAAATTCGCGCCACTCGCCCAATCTCCCCCACAAGTTTTCTCCCCCTCCCTCTTCTATTCCCCCCCCCCCCCCCTCCGATTCTTCTCCTTATTGCTTTCTGCTAGCATGTTCATTGATCGTGATTTATTTTCCCCGCCGCCTTCCCATTGCACCGGCGCACCGCGCGGGGAAGGGAAGCCACCCTCGGTGACGTATGGGATGGAAGTGGCCGCCCCTGCCCGAGCGGCGCCGGGGCAAAACTGACCTTCACCCCTCCTCTCCCGTCTCTTCTCCGTGCTGGTAATGTTGGTGTGGAGGATGTATTGCGCGGGCGTGGGGAGGGGAGGGGAGGGGTGGGGTGGGGGATGTTGGGCTGTCTCCGCCGCCATCTTTATGCGTCTCGGGAAGGGAGTTAATGGCCGGGAAAGACGCCAGGGGGCGCTGGATGAGGCTGAGGGGGACACTGGATGAGGCTGAGGGGGACACCGCTGCTTAACCATCACCCCGGCGCTGGGACGTTACCTTGGGGGGGGGGGGGGGGGGGGGGGGGGGGACACCGCTGTTTAAACATCACTTCGGCAGTGGGACGTTACCTTGGGGGGGGGGGGGGGGGGGGGGGGGGGGGGGGGACCGCTGTTTAAACATCACTTCGGCAGTGGGACGTTACCTTGCCGGGGGGGGGGGGGGGGGGGGGGAGGACACCGCTGTTTAACCATCACCCCGGCAGTGGGACGTTACTTTGGGGGGGGGGGGGGGGGGGGGGGGACACCGCTGTTTAACCATCATCCCGGCACTGGGGGTGGGGGGTGGAAGGTCGGGCGGGGGGGGGGGGGGGGGGCTGGAGTAGGGGGGTCGGGGGAGGGGCCCAGGGGAGGGAGCGAAGGAGGGGGTCGGAATAGGGGGTCCGGGTAGGGGGGGACGGACTCGGGGGGGGGGGGGGGGGGGGGGGGGGTGTTAGGAGATCGGTGTAGGGGGTCAGAGGTAGGGGGGTCAGAGTCAGGGTAGGGAGTTCGGGGTGGTGGTTGGACTCGGGGGGGGGGGGGGGGGTTGGACATGGGGTCGGGGTAGGGAGTTCGAGGTGGTGGTTGGACTCGGGGGGGGGGGGGGGGGGGTGGGGGGGGGGGTCGGGGTAGGGGGTCAGAGGGGGCACTGGGACGGGGTGGGGGGTAGAGGCACAGGACCCCGGCACTGGGAATTTAGTGGGGGGGGGGGGGGGGGGGGGTTGTAAACGTTCTGTATTTACAGGCATACATATCCCTTTTTTTTTTTTTTTTTTGGGGGGGAGTTCGCGTACTTTTGAAGGCCAAACAAAACATTGCGTATTCCAAACTCTATAACATGGTCTCATTCCTTCCTTCTTTTCTTTCTTTGAAAGCGAAACAAAGATGGCGTATTCCAAACACTGTAACATGGGTCTCCTTCCTTCCTTCTTTTCTTTCTTTGAAGGCAGACAAACACGGCGTATTCCAAACACTGTAACATGGGTCTCCTTCCTTCCTTCTTTTCTTTCTTTGAAGGCAGACAAACACGGCGTATTCCCAAACACTGTAACATGGGTCTCCTTCCTTCCTTCTTTTCTTTCTTTGAAAGCCAAACAAACAAGGCGTATTCCAAACACTATAACATGGGTCTCCTTCCTTCCTTCCTTTCTTTCTTTGAAAGCCAAACAAACACGGCGTATTCCAAACACTATAACATGGGTCTCCTTCCTTCCTTCTTTGGGTTCTTTCTTTTTTCTTCCCTCCATGCATTTCTTCTTTGCTGCTTTTCCTTCCAGTCTTTTTTTGTCCTCCCTTCCTTTGTGCATTCATTCTTTCCGTCCTGTCTGCCTTCTTCCTTTCCTTTCTTTCTTCATAGAATCTGTCCTCTCTTATTGCCATACTTTCTGCATCTTCTTCTTTATTGCCTCTTTCTTTACCTTTATTTTTTAACTTCCTTTTTTCTTTCCTTTCTTTATTCTTCCCCTTCACCCTTCGTGTCTTCCTTCCTCACTTCCTTGCCATACTTTCTACTCCTTCCTTCCATCCTCCTTTCTTCTTCTTCCTTCTCTTTATTTTCCCCTTCATTTCTCCTTCACATTTCTTCCATTCCTTTTTCTTTCTTTTACTTCGTTCATGCCTTTCTGTTCTCGTTCCGTTCTTTTTCATGTGTTCCTCTCTCCCGTTCTGTCTTCCCTCCTCCCCCTCTTCCTTCCTGTTTATTCCTTTGTTCCTTTATTCCTTCGTTCCTCTATTCCTTCTAAGAAAGAGTTCAGCAGATTGCCTCTCCCTCACACTGATCTGGAACCCCAAACACTGGCTTATAGGTCAAAGACGTTTGGCAAGAGGAATGGGACTCGCAGACGGATAACAAACTATTTAAAATCCGACCAACCTGAGAGTTTTTACCATGTTCCTGAGGCGGACGTAAAGACGAAACAGCCTTGTGCCGTTTGCATACAGGCCACTCCTTTTACTCCTATTCTTATCTTTTAAAAGGCGAAGAAGCTCCGTGGAGCATTCCATGTCACGCATATACCACTCACAGTGAAACATGTTCTTGTAGAGTGTTGGGACTTGCATGATGTGACTTTGAACACTTGACAGCAGACTCCATGAAAACCTTGCTCAGAGATGTCTCATCAGATCTGGTGATCTTTGAATTTCTGAGGGAGATTAACATTTTTCATCTGATCTAAGACTTCACGGAGGAAGGATTTTTAACAAAATTTCCATGTGTTTTATTTTTGGAAAGGTATGTTTTAAAGAGTTGTGTGCATTAGGTTTTTTTTATTGAAAAAAAAAATGACTGAGTTATTTTTAACATGGTGACAGCCCCGATAGGGCCCCTTTGCGGTGGGCGGGGCTGTACGCAACATGACCCTGACCCTGACCTTGACCTTGACCTTGCTGGGCGTGGTGTGGCAGATGAAGGGGATGGTGAGCAACACGGGCAACGACATCACGGTGGAGCTGCAGGGGGAGGGCTACAGCAGTGTCAACGTCAGCCTGGGCCCACTGTCATACCGCTACAGGGCCGCGCAGGTCAAGTTCCACTTGGCCACCGTCGACCGCCTGGGATCCGAACACCACATCGCCGGCAAGGCCTTCCCCGTGGAGGTCAGTCGCCTGTCTGTCTGTCTGTCGGTCGGTCGGTCGGTTTGTTGGTTGATCTGTTTGTTGGTTGATCTGTTTGTCGGTCGGTTTGGTGGTCTGTTTGTCGGTTAGTTTGTCGGCCTGTCGGTATGTTTGTCGGTTTGTTTCTGTCTCTGTGTGTGTTTTTCTGTCTGTCTGTCGGTCTGTTAATCGGTCTGTCTGATTCTGTCTTTGTCTTTCTTTCTGTCTGTCTCTGTGGGTCGATCGGTCGGTTGGTTGATCGGTCGGTCTGTTTGCCGGTCTGTCTGTTTCTGTCTGTGTGTTTCTCTCTGCCTGTATGTCGGTCTGTTTGTCGGTCTGACTCTTTCTCAATGTGTGTGTTTTTTTTCTCTGTCTGTCTGACTCTGTGTGTGTGTGTGTGTGTGTGTGTGTGTGTGTGTGTGTGTGTGTGTGTGTGTGTGTGTTCTCTCTCTCTCTCTCTCTCTCTGCGCCTGCGTCTGCGCCTTTCTCTCTCTCTCTTTGCATCTGTGTTTCTCTCTCTCTCTCTCTCTCTCTCTCTCTCTCTCTCTCTCTCTCTCTCTCTGCATCTGTGTTTCTCTCTCTCTCTCTCTCTCTCTCTCTCTCTCTCTCTCTCTGCGCCTGCATCTGCGTTTCTCTCTCTCTCTGCGACTGCATCTGTGTTTCTCTCTATCTCTGCGCCTGCATCTGTGTTTCTCTCACTCTCTCTGCGCCTGCATCTGCGATTCTCTCTCTCTCTCTCTCTCTCTCTCTCTCTCTCTCTGCGCCTGTACCTGCGTCTCTCTCTCTCTCTCTCTCTCTCTCTCTCTCTCTCTCTCTCTCTCTCTCTCTCCCCTCTCTCTCTCTCTGCGCCTTCATCTGCGTTTCTTTCTCTCTCTCGCTCTCTCTCTCTCTCTCTCTCTCTCTCTCTCTCTCTCTCTCTCTGCGCCTGCATCTGCGTCTCTCTTTCTTTTTCTCTCTTTGTCGCCACTCTCTCTCTGTCTCTCTCCGTCTGTCACTGTCTGTCTGTCTGTCTCTTACTGCCACCCCCTCTCACTGTCTGTATCTCTCTCTGTCTGTCTGTCTCATTTTTTTCTCAGATGCTGTTTTTGTATACGTACAACATTTTATGACTGTGGTCATCGCTGTTTACTCTAAGTAGAAACTTGTGTGTTGCAGTACATTTTCTGCTCGTCATCTGGGTTTCTTAGAAAATGACGTTATGGTAAAAGTAGCTAATAATACACGCTTGTTCTTTTTTCTGGTTCAAAAACGCCTTCCTTTCTTCGTTCACACACACACACACACACACACACACACGCAAACACGCACACACGCGTGCACACACGCAAGCACGCACACACACACACACACACACACACACGCACACGCACGCACGCACGCACGCACGCACGCACACACACACACACACACACGCACGCACGCACGCACGCATGCACGCACACACACACACACAGAGAGACACAGACACACACACAGAGAGAGAGAGAGAGAGAGAGAGAGAGAGAGAGAGAGAGACAGAGAGATCAAAATCAGTATAGACCTTTTGCTGAAAAGAACACACTCCTGGTGTAAGATTGCGAAAGCACGCAACGCATCAAAGCTGAATCTTTTGAACTAATCATCTGATTTCTGTATATAAAGTGGATTTTGATGTTGTTTGTTTGTCTAAAAGGGACGCATGGTTATCAAATCAACATCCTAAGAACCTGAGGAAGGACGTGACATGTTGGCTGATACTGACAAAGGAAATGATAATTGTCATCGGATTCTTGCCTCCTTATTTTTTTTTTTAGTGGAAAGGATGGCATTGCTTTATGTATGTGGTTTTCCCCCACACCCCTTCACCCTTAATCCCCACCAACCCCCCACCCCTAATCCTCCATCCCTACCCTTGAACATCCCCCAATACACACACACACACACACACACACACACACACACACACACACACACACACGCACGCACGCACGCACGCACATACGCACGCATATACACAGACACACACATACACACACATAGAGACACACATGCGCGCACACACCCAGACACATGCAGACCCCCTCCCCCCCCCTCCCCCACGCACACACACACACGTATATATACACGCGCGCGCGCAGGCATCACTCTGCTCCGCTAAAACATTTCAGACATTTAACTCTCAACGCTGCTTGACTTTAATCTTCCATGCACAACCACATTTAAGCCAGTGTGTGTGTGTGTGTGTGTGTGTGTGTGTGTGTGTGTGTGTGTGTGTGTGTGTGTGTGGTGTGTGTGTGTGCGTGTGTGTGCGCGACAACCCAAATTTTAAAATCCTCATAAATATGCAGGAGGTTGGGGGGGGGGTGGGGGGGGTATATTAAAATATTATAACATTATTTTGGGTAATTGGGGGGGTGGGGGTTTATAATTATATTTATAAAATATTATAATATTACTAACGGAAATATTTATTTAATTAATGCGCGCGCAGGGAACAAGAAATAATTCATCCCTCTGCCATCCGCCTAATAACAAACCATTTCAGACATTTAACTCACACACACAACACACACACACACCACACACTGCAAAACGCACGCACGCACTACCACTTATACACAGACACACACATACACCCCCATAGAGACACATGCGCGCACAACCCAGCAACACTCATACGCCCCTCCCCCCCCCTCCCCCACTCACTACACACCACACGTATATGAATCACACGCGCCGCGCAGGCATCACTCTGCTCCGCTAAAACCCTTTCCGACATTTAAAAAAAAACTCCCCAACGTGCTGGGGTTAATCTTCCATGCACAACACCATTTAGCCAGTGTGTGTGTGTGTGTTTGTGCGTGTGTGTGTTTGTGCGTGCGTGCGTGCGTGCGTGCGTGCGTGTGTCTGTGTGTGTATGTGTGAGTGAGTGAGCGTGTGCGTGCGTGCGTGCATGCCAGCATACTTGCGTACGTGCATGCTTGCGTGCGCGCCCGTAGTCCACAAAGAATAATTGGTGTGAGGTCGCCAGCAGGCTCCTACACAGAGAAGCCCCGCGCTGCTTTGGCGTCACGTTTGCTGCTTTTCGCTGCTTTGGCGTCACGTTGGCTACTGCTTCTTTTTATTATTTATTTATTTATTTTTTTTTTTTATTATTGATACTGCGGAATGGAGCAATACCCAATTGTCTTCGTGCACGTGACATTTTCTGTTTTTTTTTTTTTTATTCCTCAGAGACCTGTCTCGTATATCATAGTGTCCAAATCACGAGGTAACCCACGGCAACAGCTATGACGTCAGTAGACACATTCGTTATCCACCCTTTTGCCCCCACCGCCCTCACCCCCCCCCGTCTCCGTCTTCTCCACCTCAACTGCCACCCCTCTCCCTCCTTCCCTCAAAGAAAAGACTATAGAAACCAGTGCTTCCAACTTCTCCCATTACGGATTGATGCCGTATAAAATGGGTGAAAATGGAATTGGTCCAGTTTTGATCGGGGGGGGGGGGGGGGGGGGGGGGGGGGGGGGTTATAATTAATGGCGGATATTGTCTTGGGAAACAAACAGGGAAGCGTCTCAGAATTGCTTTCAGAAATCCAGGACACGTCTTCAGCAGGAAATTAATTTAGTCTTCATGTGGCTTCGATTTCGGAGGAAAAACAGGCTCTCTCTCTCTCTCTCTCTCTCTCTCTCTCTCTCTCTCTCTCTCTCTCTCTCTCTCTCTCTCTCTGTGTGTGTGTGTGTGTGTGTGTGTGTGTGTGTGTGTGTGTGTCAAGTCAAGTCAAGTCAAGTCAAAATTTATTTTCAGATGGAACATTGAATAAGCAGAGAAACTGCTTTTTTACATCAAGCCATCATAACAAAACAAAGAAACTTGAATGATAAAATAATGAAAACGAAGAAATACAAAGAGTGAAAATCAGCGGAAAAGGGCGAGGGAGGTGGTGGGGGTGAAACCTAAGATGGATGAGGAGGGGAGAGGAAATAGGAGGAGGGAGGTGGTAAGATGGAGGCGTGGGGGTGGAGGGGAGAAGGAGTACAAAAGATCCAAGCCTTTTATAGTTATATGTGTGTTTGTTCGTGTGTGTGTGTGTGTGTGTGTGTGTGTGTGTGTGTGTGTGTGTGTGTGTGTGTGTGTGTGTGAGAGAGAGAGAGAGAGTGTGTGTGTGTGTGTGTGTGGTGTGTCGTTCTGTCTGTCTCTTTGTCTCTGTCTCTGTCTCTCTCTGTTGGTCCCTCTCTCTTTCTTTCTCTGCATCTGCGTTTGCACATCTCTGTCTGTCTGTCTGTTTGTCTGTCTGTCAGTCTGTCTGTCTGTCTGTCTGTCTCTCTCTCTCTTTCTCTCTGTCAGTGCGCGCGGTCGTGCCTGTATGTATGTGGATGCGTACCAGAATGGTTTATGCATTCGTGCGTGCGTGCGTGCGAGTGTGCCTAGATCTTGTGGACAGTTGTATGTCAACACTTCATTTTGAACTTTTTGTGACAAACAGTCACATGGATTCTGGGTGTCCGTGTCCGTGACTTGAGCTAGTGTTGGCAGTTTGTATGACGTCATTCCTTCCTTGATGTCCTAGCAGTCCCACCCTCCTCCCGCCCCAATTGCCCTGCCCTTTGACCTGTCGCCCTTTGACCTGTTGCCACCCTTTGACCTGTTGCCGCCCTTTGACCTTATCTCTACTCTGGTCCTCTGTCGCCCTTTAGGCCGTGTTCTATCTTGGCCCTGTCTGGACCATTCTCTGACCATTGTCTGGACCATTGTCTGGACCATTCTCTGACCATTGTCTGGACCATTGTCTGGACCATTGTCTGACCATTGACCATTGTCTGGACCATTGTCTGGACCATTCTCTGACCGTTGTCTGGACCATTGTCTGGACCATTCTCTGACCATTGTCTCGACCATTGTCTGACCATTGTCTGACCATTGTCTGGACCATTGTCTGACCATTGTCTGACCATTGTCTGGACCATTGTCTGGACCATTGTCTGACTATTGTCTGGACCATGTCTGACCACTGTCTGGACCATTGTCTGACCATTGTCTGACCATTGTCTGGACCACTGTCTGACATTGTCTGACCATTGTCTGACCATTGTCCTGGACCATTGTCTGACCACTGTTGTCTGGACCATTGTCTGACCATTGTCTGACCACTGCCTTGACCAGTGTCTGCTATTTTGCCTGTCTCATTTTCATAATTTCTGGTCCTCTCCCTTTTTCTGCTGATTGTTGAGTATTTTTCCTGTCTCATTTTCATCATTTCTGGTCCTCTCTCCCTTCTTTCTGCTGATGGTGAGTATTTTGCCTGTCTCATTTTCATCATTTCTGGTCCTCTCCCTTCTCTCTGCTGATGGTTGAGTATTTTCTCATTTCATCATTTCTGGTCCTTTCATCATTTCTGGTCCTCTCCCCCTTCTCTCTGCTGATGGTTGAGTATTTTGCCTGTCTCATTTTCATCATTTCTTCATCATCCTCTCCCTTCTCTCTGCTGATGGTTGAGTATTGTGCCTGTCTCATTTTCATCATTTCTGGTCCTCTCCCTTCTCTCTGCTGATGGTTGAGTATTTTGCCTGTCTCATTTTCATCATTTCTGGTCCTCTCCCTTCTCTCTGCTGATGGTTGAGTATTGTGCCTGTCTCATTTTCATCATTTCTGGTCCTCTCCCTTCTCTCTGCTGATGGTTGAGTATTGTGCTGTCTCATTTTCATCATTTCTGGTCCTCTCCCTTCTCTCTGCTGATGGTTGAGTATTGTGCCTCTCTCATTTTCATCCATTTCTGATGGTTGAGTATTGTGCCTTCTCTCTGCTGATGGTTGAGTATTGTGGTTGAGTCTCCTGTTCATCATCATTTCTGGTCCTCTCCCTTCTCTCTGCTGATGGTTGAGTATTGTGCCTGTCTCATTTTCATCATTTTCTGGTCCTCTCCCTTCTTTCTGCTGATGGTTGAGTAGTTTGCCTGTCTCATTTTCATCATTTCTGGTCCTCTCCCTTCTTTCTGCTGCTGATGGTTGAGTATTGTGCCTGTCTCATTTTCATCATTTCTGGTCCTCTCCCTTCTTTCTGCTGATGGTTGAGAGTATTGTGCCTGTCTCATTTTTTTCATCATTTCTGGTCCTCTCCCTTCTTTCTGCTGATGGTTGAGTATTGTGCCTGTCTCATTTTCATCATTTCTGGTCCTCTCCCTTCTTTCTGCTGATGGTTGAGTATTGTGCCTGTCTCATTTTCATCATTTCTGGTCCTCTCTTCTTTCTGCTTTCTGCTGATGGTTGAGTATTGTGCCTGTCTCATTTTCATCATTTCTGGTCCTCTCTCTTCTTTCTGCTGATGGTTGAGTATTGTGCCTGTCTCATTTTCATCATTTCTGGTCCTCTCCCTTCTTTCTGCTGATGGTTGAGTATTGTGCCTGTCTCATTTTCATCATTTCTGGTCCTCTCTCCTTCTTTCTGCTGATGGTTGAGTATTTTGCCTGTCTCATTTTCATCATTTCTGGTCTCTCCCTTCTTTCTGCTGATGGTTGAGTATTGTGCCTGTCTCATTTTCATCATTTCTGGTCCTCTCCCTTTCTTTCTGCTGATGGTTGAGTATTTTGCCTGTCTCATTTCATCATCATTTCTGGTCCTCTCCCTCTTTCTGCTGATGGTGAGTATTGTGCCTGTCTCATTTTCATCATTTCTGGTCCTCTCCCCTTCTTTCTGCTGATGGTTGAGTATTGTGCTGTCTCATTTTCATCATTTCTGGTCCTCTCCCTTCTTTCTGCTGATGGTTGAGTATTTTGCCTGTCTCATTTTCATCATTTCTGGTCCTCTCCCTTCTTTCTGCTGATGGTTGAGTATTTTGCCTGTCTCATTTTCATCATTTCTGGTCCTCTCCCTTCTTTCTGCTGATGGTGAGTATTGAGTATTTTGCTTGTCTCTCATTCTCATCATGATGGTGAGTCCTCTCCTGTCTTTTTCTGCTGATGGTTGAGTATATTGTGCCTGTCTCATTTTCATCATTTCTGGTCCTCTCCTTTTTCTGCTGATGGTTGAGTATTTTCCCTGTCTCATTTTCATCATTTCTGGTCCTCTCCCTTCTTTCTGCTGATGGTTGAGTATTGTGCCTGTCTCATTTTCATCATTTCTGGTCCTCTCCTTTTTTTGCTGATGGTTGTATTATTGTGCCTGTCTCATTTTCATCATTTCTGGTCCTCTCCCTTCTTTCCTCTGATGGTTCAGTATTTTGCCTGTCTCATTTTCATCATTTCTGGTCCTCTCCCTTCTTTCTGCTGATGGTTGAGTATTGTGCCTGTCTCATTTTCATCATTTCTGGTCCTCTCCCTTCTTTCTGCTGATAGTTCAGTATTTTGCCTGTCTCATTTTCATCATTTCTGGTCCTCTCCTTTTTCTGCTGATGGTTGAGTATTGTGCCTGTCCCCTGTTCCCTTGCTGGCTCTTTGCCTCTCTGCTGGTCATAATCAGGCCTTTACCTCTCTTCTGATTATTTGCAGGTCCTTTACCTCTCTTCTGATTATTTACAGGTCCTTTACCTCTTCTGATTTTTTCAGGTCTTCTACCTCTCTTCTGATTATTTACAGGTCCTTTACCTCTCTTCTGATTATTTGCAGGTCCTTTACCTCTCTTGTGATTATTCAAGTCCTTTATCTCTCTTCTGATTATTTTACAGGCCCTTTACCTCTCTTCTGATAATTTCAGGTCCTTTACCTCTCTTCTGATAATTTCAGGTCCTTTACCTCTCTTCTGATTATTTACAGGTCCTTTACCTCTCTTCTGATAATTTCAGGTCCTTTACCTCTCTTCTGATATTTCAGGTCCTTTACCTCTCTTCTGATTATTTACAGGTCCTTTACCTCTCTTCTGATAATTTCAGGTCCTTTACCTCTCTTCTGATTATTTTCAGGTCCTTTACCTCTCTTCTGATTATGTACAGGTCCTTTACCTCTCCTGATTATTTACAGGTCCTTTACCTCTCTTCTGATTATTTACAGGTCCTGTACCTCTCTTCTGATTACTTCAGGTCCTTTACATCTTGTCTGATTATCACAGGTCTTTACCTCTCTTGTTATTATTTCAGGTCTTTTACCTCTCCTGATTACTTCAGGTCCTTTACCTGTCTTCTGATTATTTCAGGTCCTTTATCTCTCTTCTGATTATGTACAGCTCCTTTGCCTCTCGTCTGATTATTCACAGGTCGTTACCTCTCTTCTGATTATTTACAGGTCCTTTACCTCTCTCTGATTTTTTCAGGTCTTCTACCTCTCTCTCTGATTATTTACAGGTCCTTTACCTCTCCTCTGATTATTTACAGGTCCTTTACCTCTCTTCTGATTATTCAAGTCCTTTACCTCTCTTCTGATTATTTATAGGTCTTTGCCTCTCTTCTGATTATTTACAGGTCCTTTACCTCTCTTCTGATTATATCCAGGCCTTTATCTCTCTCCTGATTATTTTCAGGTCCTTTACCTCTCTTCTGATTATTCACAGGTCCTTTACCTCTCTGCTGATTACTTCAGGTCCTTTACTTCTCTCTCTGATTATTCACAGGTCCTTTACCCTCTCTTCTGATTATTTCAGGTCCTTTACCTCTCTTCTGACTATGTACAGGTCCTTTACCTCTCTTCTGATTATGTACAGGTCCTTTACCTCTCTTCTGATTGAATTTCAGGTCCTTTATCTCTCTTCTGACTATGTACAGGTCCTTTATCTCTTCTGATTATGTACAGGTCTCTCCTTTATCTGTCCTGATTATTTACAGGTCCTTTACCTCTTCTGATTTTTTTCAGGTCCTTTACCTCTCTTCTGATTATTTACAGGTCCTTTACCTCTCTTCTGATTATTTTTTCAGGTCCTGTACCTCTCTTCTGATTTTTCCCAGGTCCTTTACCTCTTTCCTGATTATTTACAGGTCCTTTACCTCTCTTCTGATTATTCAAGTCCTTACCCTCTCTTCTGATTATTATAGGTCCTTTACCTCTCTTCTGATTATTTTCAGGTCCTTTACCGCTCTTCTGATTATTCAAGTCCTTTACCTCTCTTCTGATTATTTTCAGGTCCTTTATCTCTCTCTCTGATTTTTCCAGGTCCTTACCTCTCTTGTGATTTTTTCAAATCCTTTACCGAATATGATGCACAATGTTGATGCACAGCCAATGTTAGGTAGGTTTCTCAAGGTCCGACCAGCACGTTGGGCTAATGCTGTAGGTCAGACATTGGCTATGTCCAAGTCACGAGACCCTCTTCTTCAATTTCTTCCAACCTAGTTATTAGTTCATTTATCCATCAGCTTTAAATCATGCGCAGTGTGGTCTCTAAACTTAGCGGATCTGTGTAGCGTATATGGAGTGACGCCTCCTTTGATGAAACTGAAACTGAAACTGAGGCAGCATACATCACTTAAGAAAAAGAAATTGACGCTTCCCCCCCCCCCCCCTCCCTCTCACCTTGCATTCCACCCACCCCCACTGCTCCGCCCTCCCTTCGCCCGCCCCCCCCCCCCCCCCCCCCCCCCCCCCCCCCCCCCCCCCTCCCCCCATGACCCCAGTGCGTGTTCACCTTTCCTTCAAGGCTTGTTCTTTTCCTTCCAAACCATCCTTCAGGGATGTCCAGTGTCATTAAACCAGTTCCTTGACGCCATCGATCGGTGTGTGATGCTGTTTTTTCTTTCTGTTGGTCGGCACATGGTAAATTGAGGATGCAGCTGGCTCCAGCCATCCTCTTCTGACGAGACGTTTCCTTCCAGGGAATCTTTGATGTCCCGGACAGCGGTGCCATGCCTACAATGGCTGACTTTGATGCCATTGGCCTTTTTCTTCTGTCCTGTGCAGCTATTGACAGGGCTGTCCTGTGCAGGTATTGGCAGTCTGTCCTTTCCTGTGTGCAGGTATTGGCAGGGCTGTCCTGTGCAGGTATTGCAGGCTGTCCTTTCCTGTGCAGGTATTGGCAGGCTGTCCTGTGCAGGTATTGGCAGGGCTGTCCTTTCCTGTGCAGGTATTGGCAGGGCTGTCCTTTCCTGTGCAGGTATTGGCAGGGCTGTCCTGTGCAGGTATTGGCAGGGCTGTCCTTTCCTGTGCAGGTATTGGCAGGCTGTCCTGTGCAGGTATTGACAGGGCTGTCCTGTGCAGCTATTGGAAGGGCTGTCCTTTCCTGCGCAGGTATTGGCATTGGATGGCTGTCCTGTGCAGGTATTGGCAGGCTGTCCTGAGCAGCTATTGGAAGGGCTGTCTTCTGACAACGTTTAGTGCTCAGGTTGTCGCCTTCTTTCTTTCTCAGAACCAGAATCTTCAGTTTCCGCATTGGTGCGTATTGTATTAATGGGTATGTTCGTGCTTGTTTGCGCATCACTGCACGCGTGCGCGGATGTGTATGCCTGTGAGTATTCTTGCATAGGCACGTGTACGGACATGGGTTTAAAAACCTTTATTCGGGAATATACGTGTGTGTGTGTGTGTGTGTGTGTGTGTGTGTGTGTGTGTGTGTGTGTGTGTGTGTGTGCGCGCGCTCGCGCGCGCGCGCGCGCGCGTGTGTGTGTGTGTGCGCGTGTGTGTGTGTGTGTGTGTGTGTGTGTGTGTGTTCGCGCGCGCGCGCGCTCGCACACGAGCATGTGCTTGCGTGCGTGGTTCGTGTTTCTTGTCATATATCCATATCAGTGTGCGAAATAGAGAGAAGAAAGACAGATGGAGGGACAGAAGGATCAATTCAAAGAATCAGTATAATGAGAAAAAAAAACACAAAAAAAAACAGGTGGCAAGCAACGGTGTGAAAGCCAACCTGATTTGAAGAGGTGAACAAAGCTGTATTCTGTACTCTTGCCGACACTTTGAACGGCATTTTAACTTGGAAATGCTAGAAAAAGAAATGCTAGGGTTATTTCCCCCTTTTTTCCGACCAAACACAGGCCCATAGCCAGCCAGTGCGTTGAACGCCACATATATTGTATCACCGCTGGAAACAGCGCTTTGCCAGTGGATGAGGAGAATAACAATGTAGACGGCTCCTCCTACCAAGGAGAAGACGCTACTATTTTTAATGTCAGGGGACATTATTCGGAAAGGTTTTCTTTTAATATCTAGACCATTAAGACAACATCCATCTTTTTCGTAATGAGGATTAATTTCTTTTCTTTTCTTTTTTGTAATGAGGATTAATTTGTTTTTTTTTTCTTTTTTTTTTTTAAACGGACAGACAGATGGTGAATTAGACTCTGGACTGGTCAAACTTGTTATTGTTTTTCATCCCTGCTTCTTCTGTCCACAAGTGGGGGCCGGAATAGCACAGTAGTAGAGCGCCGGACCCGTAATCTTGGTGATCCTGAGGTTTGCGGGTTCGAATCTCCGCTGGGCCGTTTCGATACAGAGGGATTTTTTCCCTCGGCGTTAACATTGGTTCAGACTCTATTTTTCATGCAGTCCTTCGAATGAGACTATAAACCGAGATTCCGTGTGTGAACGCACGCACAACACATCTTGCACACTCGTAAACTCCCGTCACCAACTTTCGGAAGAGAAGGCCAGTTTGGCCGTTGGTATGGATGACACGTTATACATAGCATGCACCTTCCCCGTAGTTGGAGTATGGCTGCCTTAATGGCGGGATAGAAAACGGTCATACACACAAAACTCCACTCCCTTTGTTGGGTAGATGGGATTAATCCTTGCCTTTCTACACAAGGAGCATGGCGGGAAAAGGAAAGAGGAAAGATCCCCAAGTGTTGTGGTGTGTGTCAGGCTTTGTCATTAGTCCAGTTCTGTTAACTTCACTCCGATTGGGAAATGAAGACCTCGGCCTTCACCTGGCAGAATGCAGGGAGATTATCCAGAGACTGTGGCAAGTGAGATTGTTACTATGTGTAAGATGTCGTCGGTTTTTTTTTTTTCTTTTGTTTTTGTTTTAACACGATAACGATTGTCTCACTGTTAGAAAATGGGAATTGTACAACCAGATATTTTCACGCGAAAAAAAAACACTTTTTTTTCAACCAGTTTTGTGCCGTTATGACAACGGACAAAGAGTTGCAAGAAAGGTAAATTAATTCCTGATGTATTTCAAGATGTACCCAACAGTGGAAAGAGTCAGCGCTTTGGCACCTCAGCCTCCTGAAGGTCTGAAGTCCGCACAGTGATAACAATGACAGTAGTGCGCATGTGTGAGTCATAGCTACCTGCTTTCAGGCTGATAGACCTCTCAGTAGCTCCTGGTCAGCACGGCAGAAGGGTCGGAGACGTAGGAACTGGGAGAAGAGAATGTCGTCCTTTGCAGTGTGTGGATGATTAAATGAATGCACCAGGTAAGAATGAGAATCGGTGGGCTTGTGGAAAACGGAAGTTGACAGGTGTTGTGTGGGCAGAAGCCATGATGTCCAGACCTGGTGCAGATAACGAAGACTGTATTCCCTTGACCTTTATCCTTGACCCTTATCTATCACCTCCATAATATCCCTGTCAAAAAGATTCTCTGACGCCATTTCAACATTTTGCAATCTGGTCCAAAGCTAAACGTCT
>JADBJO010006634.1:0-17500 GCA_016801955.1 Conus betulinus | reverse complement strand
TTCTTCAAGCAAAACAAGCAAAATTTAGGACATTGAAAACGAACAACGAGCAACTACATATTTTCTACAGATGTAGAAGGGCAGATTGTCGTATAAATACAGAGACAGACAGACAGACAGACAGACAGACAGACAGACAGAGAGAGAGAGAGAGAGAGAGAGAGAGAGAGAGAGAGGGAGGAGAGAGAGAGAGAGAGAGAGAGAGAGAGAGAGAGAGAGAGAGAGAGAGAGAGAGAGAGGGCAAAGAAATACCCCCAAACTTCCTTACCACATAATTCTCATTCACTCTAAGTTTAAGGCAGGCAGTAGTTCGACAGGCATATAAACAGGATGAGAGAGAGAGAGAGAGAGAGAGAGAGAGAGAGAGAGAGAGAGAGAGGGAGAGAGAGAGAGGAGAGAGAGAGAGAGAGAGAGAGAGAGGCAGGCGTAAGTGAATGGAGAGACAGATGGACGTATAGACAGACAGGTGGAAATATAATGCTAGACATTGTAAATAGATACATTCATCAACATACAGAGACACAGAAAAGCAATGCCAGACATTGTAAATGTATACATTCATCAAGACACTTAGACAATGCAGAGATACAGAAATGCGTAAGGTGACAGATCGACGGAGAATAATTAAACACAATTTTTTTTACTGCTTGAAATGGAAAGAACTGAAGCAGAATATTCATTGAAAATGCATTGGCACTGTCAGCACATCCTCTCGTTCTCGGACAGGAAAACAAAATAAATCTGTCGTTACACAGTCGGTGAAAGTTAAGAGAAAAACCAACAAACTGAATTAGATATTCATACAATGACAAAACGTTCACTTATTTCAAGTACACACACACACTCTCTCTCTCTCTCTCTCTCTCTCTCTCTCTCTCTCTCTCTCTCTCTCTCTCTCTCTCTCTCTCTCTCTAAGTACAGTGACCCTGATTGGCGAGAGAACACCCAGAATTATTACGTCACGCTGGCTTTGTGATAAAAATTCTCAATATAAATTTCCATACCAAACCCTTTCTCTTTCGGCCTTTTCTTGATAAACATTCATTACCTTACACGTTATGAAAGGGACTGTTAGTTTTCATTAAAAAAAAAATGAAGTAATAGAATGAAATAGGTCATGGATTTTTAGAGCAGAAGGAGAGTTATAAACTTAAACAGAAAATGATTAGTATGATGACATAATATAATCGAACATATCGCTGGTTGAAGATCGATACTCAAGGTCCTTCTTCCAGACAAAGACGACTGTTCCTTACACTCAGACCTAGCCCACCATCCACCCTTCCACCTTCCAGACTTCTGGGTTCTCATTCTATGGCCATCGCTCTTTTTTTTTTTTCAGGGTCCCGGTTTTTCTTGGAATCAACTCCCAATATCTTTGCGTAGTTCAAACTCCCTGTCTTCCTTCAAGGCATCTCTTAAAACAATTCTCTTCACATATCAATGGCAGTTCTTTCTTCCCCTTCCCAATCAAATTAATTGTGCAACTCTTTAATTTTTTTTCTTTAATTTTCTTTTTGTATTTGCAAGCGCTTAGGGCTTATGTAAGAATAAGTGCCATGAAGAATCATTATTAGTAGTATTATTATTCCCCCCCCCCCCCCCCCACACACGTTCACCACCCCAGCCGTCCCCCCGTAACCCCTTCCCTTGAAACACTAACACACTTTGGAGGATTCAGAGAGCATGTCCATCCTCCCCCGCTCTTTGGGAAGGCCAAAGCATTCCCCCATTGCTGCCAGACTTGTCAGCCAGCAGCCGGTGTGAGCGGAACCCTCAGATCTCGTCTCCCCCAAGACAAACACTCCGCCTTCTCCGATCCGATCTTTTCAGTTGTCTGACATGCTTTTAGAGTTGTCTGCCCTGACTTGCAGGCCACGCCGCCTTTGAGTTTGATCGTGGGCTGTTGAAAAAGGGGAATGGAAGCTAATAACCCTGATGTGTGTGTGTGCGTGTGTGTGTGTGTATGTGTGTGTGTGTGTGTGTGTGTGTGTGTGTGTGTGGAGAGAGAGAGAGAGAGAGAGAGAGAGAGAGAGAGAGAGAGAGAGAAAATCTAGTCCAGGGGACGTGAGGGAGGCTAAGCTTCGAGAAGTCCACTGTCTCTGTTTAAGAAACTAGTAAATTCTGAACGCCCACTGTCTCTGTTTAAGAAACTAGTAAAATTCTGAACGTTCACTGTCTCTGTTTAAGAAACTAGTAAATTCTGAACGCTCACTGTCTCTATTTAAGAAACTAGTAAATTCTGAACGCCCACTGTCTCTATTTAAGAAACTAGTAAATTCTGAACGCTCACTGTCTCTATTTAAGAAACTAGTAAATTCTGAACGCTCACTGTCTCTATTTAAGAAACTGGTTGTAAATTCTGAATGCTCACTGTCTCTATTTAAGAAACTAGTAAATTCTGAAACGCACCATCTGGCGCCGACTTTGAGAGGAGACGTGGTTGCACGCTCGTTGAAATCGTTTTACAACGTCCTGAATCTTGTTTTATCTCTGCCTGAAGACGACCCAAAAGGTCGAAACGTGTGATCCATCCTTCTAAGATTTTGGTTCAAGTTCCGCCTGCGGTCACCTCACTTTGAAACCAGGAACAACATTGTCAGTGACAGCAAAGTGTGATCTCTGTCACTGTGAAACCAGGAACAACATTGTCAGTGACAGCAAAGCGTGATCTCTGTCACTGTGAAACCAGGAACAACATTGTCAGTGACAGCAAAGTGTGATCTCTGTCACTGTGAAACCAGGAACAACATTGTCAGTGACAGCAAAGTGTGATCTCTGTCACTGTGAAACCAGGAACAACATTGTCAATGACAGCAAAGTGTGATCTCTGTCACTGTGAAACCCCGAACAACATTGTCAGTGACAGCAAAGTGTGATCTCTGTCACTGTGAAACCCCGAACAACATTGTCAGTGACAGCAAAGTGTGATCTCTGTCACTGTGAAACCAGGAAACAACATTGTCAGTGACAGCAAAGTGTGATCTGTCACTGTGAAACCAGGAACAACATTGTCAGTGACAGCAAAGTGTGATCTCTGTCACTGTGAAACCAGGAACAACATTGTCAGTGACAGCAAAGTGTGATCTCTGTCACTGTGAAACCAGGAACAACATTGTCAGTGACAGCAAAGTGTGATCTCTGTCACTGTGAAACCAGGAACAACATTGTCAGTGACAGCAAAGTGTGATCTCTGTCACTGTGAAACCAGGAACAACATTGTCAGTGACAGCAAAGTGTGATCTCTGTCACTGTGAAACCAGGAACAACATTGTCAGTGACAGCAAAGTGTGATCTCTGTCACTGTGAAACCAGGAACAGCATTGTCAGTGACAGCAAAGTGTGATCTCTGTCACTGTGAAAATTGGGAACAACATTGTCAGTGACAGCAAAGTGTGATCTCTGTCACGGCGTCAATTGGGAACAACATTGTCAGTGACAGTAAAGTGTGATCTCTGTCACGGCGTCAATTGGGAACAACATTGTCACTGACAGCAAAGTGTGATCTCTGTCACGGCGGCGTCAATTGGGAACAACATTGTCAATGGGAACAACATTGTCAGTGACAGCAAAGTGTGATCTCTGTCACGGCGTCAATTGGGAACAGCATTGTCACTGACAGCAAAGTGTGATCTCTGTCACGGCGTCAACCAAAGCGGTTCTCTTTCAGTCCATAGTCACGACATTGTCTGTCCTTTGTACTTGAAGTGGTCCCATCTAAAGTCACAATTGTATTTACTTGAGTCACGAACATCAGTAATGCACTATAATGATCTGTCCCTCGCACCTACACTGACCCCATTTAAAGTCACAACTGTATTGACACGAGTCACAAACATCAATAATGAACTATAATGATCTGTCCCATACAAAGTCACAAATGTATTTACTTAAGTCATGAACATTAATAACGAATTTCTAGAACCGTTTGAATATTACGTTAAGCAGAAAGTGAGGCAATGAGGATTAAGCTGTTTTTTTTTTTTTTTAATTAGACCACCACACCCACCCAGCAAATTTGTGTATATATGCTTTGCATGATGACAATTGTGAATTGTACAAGAAATGTGTGTGGAGTTTTGAATCCTTTTTTTTCATAATGAAAAGTGAAGAGTGATGACAGAGAGCGCAAAATAAGATGCTGAATTGTCGTTTGCCATAAAGAATCGGAGGAAGGCTCCCCCCCCCACACACACACGCATACACACACATGCACACACATGTGCGCGCACGCACGCACGCACACGCACACACACATACACACACACATACGCGCGCGCAAACACACACACACCACAAAACACACACACACACACACACACACACACACACACACACACACACACACAACACACACGCACTCGAACATACGCACGCACGCGCTCGCGCGCGCGCACACACACACACACACACGCACACACACACACACACACACACACACACACACACACACACAACACACACACACACACACACACGCGCGCGCGCGCGCGCGCGCGCGCGCGCACACAACACACACACACACAGGGAGGGAGGGAGAGAGAGAGAGAGAGAGAGAGAGAGAGAGAGAGAGAGAGAGAGAGAGAGAGAGAGAGAGAGAGAGAGAGAGAGAGACGCCATCGTCATTACATCCACGTGTATGCGCGCTTACGCAGAGTGAATTTAAGGTAAGTATTAGATTACCCAAACAGGGTAGATCAAAAGACGTGAAATTGTGGAGAGACAGATAAATAAGTAGATCTATAGATTTGTGTCGGCATGGGAATACATACTAGGATAAAGTCAATACACATACACATAGTGTAATTTAGATAGATATACAGACAGGCAGACAGACAAATAGACAGACAGACATAGATAAGTAAGAAGAACTATATAGTTGTGTTAGCATGAGAGCAGATACTAGGATGGACACACATATACGTAATATAAGATAGATATTTAGACAGACAGTTAGACAGACAGATAGGTGGATGGTTGGATAGACAGATAGACGGACAGACAGACAGAAACAGAGACAGAGAGACAGATAGATAGACAATTGTACACATACAGACAGAGGACAGAGGAAGCTAAAGGAGAATGCTGGAAACTTTCCTTTATCTGTAAACGTCAGCACTCATTCACTCGAAGTTTCAGGTTAGCAATATTTCCAAACGTAGAGAAAAAGATAGGAGGGAGATAAAGCAGACAGATACACAGACAGACAGAGAGATAGAAAGAGACATAGACAGGCACAAGATAGATCTAGATAGGTATGTTTGCATGCAAGTAGATACAAGGACAGACAGACAGACAGACAGACAGACAGACACACACACACACACACACACACACACACACAACACACACACAGAGGCAGACAAACAGACAGACAGACAGACACATATAGTAGATGCAGACGTAAAGACGTTAGATTGTAAACAATACATTGATCGATGCAGTTATAAGAATCATAGAAATAGAGATAAACGCATCGATGGGGAGATCGACTCGTAAGAAGTGATAACGTCCTTTAGCTCGTTTAAATGCACTGAAATGGAATATTCATGGAAAATGCTTGCCATTGTCAGCACATGTTTTCTCCCCTGAGATTAGAAAAAAGACTTTAAGGACGTCAAGAGTTTGAAAAAAAAAACCACAACAAACTGAATTTAATATTCATAGAATGACAAAACGGCCAGTTACTTCAAGCAGACTCCCCCCCCCCCCCCTGTCTGTCTGTCTGTCTGTCTCTCTCTCTCTCTCTCTCTCTCTCTCTCTGATGACAGTGGTCCAAAACTGGTATGAACACACCCCTGAATGATGCGATGCTGATTTGCCGGCAAATAGTCCATGTAAATCCCTGCAGCCATCGTTTCTGCTTCGTCCTCTTCGTCATGATTATGGACGACTTTACACAGCATGAAAATGAATATATCTGTAAATGAATGAAATGAAGCAAGTCAGAGATTCAAAGAGCAGAAGAGAGTGATAAACCAAGACAAAAAAGTAGATACAATTGTCTCGTGAATTAACCTGAAATGTAGCTGGTTTAAAAAAATAGAAAAGAAAGAGGGACGATTGTGTCAGGACAAATTTGAAAAAACGTTGACAAACGAATCACAAGAAAAAACAAAAAACGTGTGTCGACCTCTTAGGTCTTCAGGCAAGATACACCACACTCAGGACAACAAAAATGAAACAATCACTCATCTCCATCCCAATTCGACGCGCGCGCGCGCGCGCGCCACACACACACACACACACACACACACACACACACACACACACATACGCGTACGCGCGCGCGCACGCACGCACACACACACACACACACACACACACACACACACACACACACACACACACACACACACACATGTTTACCGTTAATGCATATAATGTCATTAATAAACTTACTAATATCTAGCATGAACCTTAACACTATGAATTAACAAATTCATTCAGCCAACACACGGTAAAACTGCTACTCATCAAAGTGCCCAGAAAATCAGTCCTTTGTTACGGATCTAAATGATCATTTGCGGGAAAAGAAAAGTTTTGTTAATTTAGTCCTGAAACATTTCCAATATGCCATTCAGTATGAACAACAAATTTACTGAAATTAAACACGATCAGCTACAGCTACTAAATGTGCTGAAATATCGATGTTTTGTCACCGATTTAAGTGATCAGTCAGGAACAAAAACAAAAACAAAAACTTTTTTTGGGGGTTTAATTTCGCCCTGAAGCATTTCCAGCATACACTTAGTAAAAGACTGCGCCCGTGATGCAGAGACAGTGAAATAGTGATGGAGTGTGATCAGTTTATGCTGTCCTGCTCACCGGTTGGCTCTCCTGCCCACCTCATTGAAGCAGATGTCACACGTGACAGGCAGCCCAGCAGGCTGGCTGAAATTCCGGTATCCCTTCAACTCATTTAGTGACCTGGATGGTGAGAGGGGAGTTTGATGTTGTTCATTTAGTGACAGGAGAGTTTGATGTTGCTCATTTAGTGACAGGAGAGTTTGATGTTGCTCATTTAGTGACAGGAGAGTTTTGATGTTGATGTTGCTCATTTCGTGACAGGAGAGTTTGATGTTGCTCATTTTGATGTTGCGTGACAGGAGAGTTTTGATGTTGCTCATTTCGTGACAGGAGAGAGTTGATGTTGCTCATTTCGTGACAGGAGAGTTTGATGTTGCTCATTTCGTGACAGGAGAGTTTGATGTTGCTCATTTAGTGACAGGAGAGTTTGATGTTGCTCATTTCGTGACAGGAGAGTTTGATGTTGCTCATTTCGTGACAGGAGAGTTTGATGTTGCTCATTTAGTGCGTCGATGACGAGAGGAGAGTTTGATGTTGCTCATTAGTGAAGTCGATGTTAGACGTAAGCTTATGCCGAATGTGTGTGTGTGTGTGTGGCGTGTCTGTGTGTGTGTGTGTGTGTGTGTGGGTGTGTGTGTGTGTGTGTGCGCGTGTTTTGTGTATGTGTGTGCGTGCGTGCATGCGTGTGTGAAATATGGTGTCTGCTCTTCTCGTCCTACTCTCTCTTTATCCTTCTCTCTGTCTGTGTGTCCTATCTCTTTATGCGTGTTCTGTGTCTCTCTCCTCTCTCTCTCTCTCTCTCTCTCTACTCTCACTCTCTCTCTCTCTCATCTCAGCTCTCTCTCTCTCTTCTCTCTCTTCTCTCTTCTATCTCTCTCATCTCTCTCCTCTCCTCTCTCGTGTACCAAGTTCTGTACGTCATTATCTCCTGTCTCTCTCTAACTAACTCTCTCGTTCTCTCTCTCCTCTCTCTCTCCTCTCTCTCCCAATCGCTCTCTCCTCTCTCTCCTCTGCTCTCTACTCGCATCTCTCCCAAGTTTGTCTGTGGGTCCGTCCGTTTGTCTGTCTAATCTTTCTGCGTACCTGCTGCCTACCTACCTATCTGTCTGTGTCTGTCTCTTTGTCTCACTCTGTTCGTATGTGTGTGTGTGTGTGTGTGTGTGTGGGTGTGTGTGTGTGTGTGTTGTGTGTGTGTGTTCACGGGGTGCGTGTGCGTGCATGCGGTGTGTATGTGTGTGTGTGTGTGGTGTGTGTGTGTGGGGGGGGGGGGGGGGGGGGTAGGGGGTAGGGGGGGGGGGGGTGTCGCGCGAGCTCGTACGCGTGCATGTTCAAGAGTTGATTTGATTTTAGTTGTACCAAAGCATTATGAACTACACTTTGTTGTACCGCTTCTGCTACACATGTCATCACCATGCACAGAGGACAGAAGTAAAGACAGACCAAGATGAAGAAGAAGCATGTGAGAGGTAGGACAGGGGGCGGCGGACCAGTCTTACCCATTCAGATGTCCTCAAGTCGACATGCTTACATGTTGGATGGATGGAAATCCCATCAGAAGCGATAGTACAAGACTTTCTGAATATGCACAGTAGGTAAACATCTCGGCAAGACCCGTCTTTGACATTCTTCATCCGTTCCGTGTTGCAAACAGCATCTCCCACCTGATCCGCGATGTGTTCCCTCCTCACCCTCCACCACCAACCCCTGCTCCCTAACACACACACACACACACACACCCACACACACACCCACACCCACCACACACACACACCACACACACACACACACACACACAACACCACAAACCCCAACCACCCCCCACCCCCCTCCCACAACCCTCTAATGTACAAATCTCATAGAACACGACCAAGGTTTAACGCACTGCAAGGCGGAAACGGAATCTGTAAAATCTGTCGTTTTCAACGCGGAAGAGCTCTTCCCCTTCTGTCCAAACCTTTCCGAGCCTGTTCAGCAGGAAATTGGTGTGGACACTCACAATCCCAGTAGGATGGCTGTCAGGATTGGTGTGGACACTCACAATCCCCAGCAGGATGGCTGTCAGGATTGGTGTGGACACTCACAATCCCCAGCAGGATGGCTGTCAGGATTGGTGTGGACACTCACAATCCCCAGCAGGATGGCTGTCAGGATTGGTGTGGACACTCACAATACCCAGCAGGATGGCTGTCAGGATTGGTGTGGACACTCACAATACCCAGCAGGATGGCACTGCTGTCAGGATTTGTTCTCTTCAGGATTGGTAACCCCGCAGGATCATAGTTGTTGGTGATGATAGGTAGTGTG
This sequence comes from Conus betulinus, assembly GCA_016801955.1. Taxonomy (NCBI): domain Eukaryota; kingdom Metazoa; phylum Mollusca; class Gastropoda; order Neogastropoda; family Conidae; genus Conus; species Conus betulinus. The sequence goes on along the minus strand of JADBJO010006634.1, from coordinate 8,386 downwards.
TGTGTGTGTGTGTGGGGGGGGGGGGGGGGGGGGGGGGGGTTCAGTGGTTTCTTTAATGTCTTTTCATCGCCAGATGATATTAGACATTTATTCACATTGCACACTCGCACCACACACACACACACACACACACACACGCACAACACACACACACACACACACACACACACACACGCACACACAACACGCACGCTAAGATGATATTAGACACTCAAATATAAAGAAACACTGACTCCACACTCACCTTATCATCCACGTTAGTACTTTCAAACCCACATCTGTTATATGCCTATTTGCATAAGTGAAAACACCCAGTGGTACACAGAATTGTTGATCTTTATAAAACAGATTGCAACCAGTGACTGTGAAATAAGCATGGTAATTTCAGAAGCATATAAACCATATAAGACTACTGACATTATCAAAGTTAGTCGTCTCAGTATCAAAGTTAGTCATCTCCATACCTTTCTCATGGCAGAGTAAGGTCCACTCTGAGCATTAAGACAGTACTGACATCATCAAAGTTAGTCATGTCCATACCTTTCACTTGGCAGCGTGGTCCACACTGAGCAGTCCGACGAAAGATGAGCACAGCAAAGGGGGGAGGGGAGGGGGAAGGGAGGGAGGAGGGAGATAGGGAGAGAAATGAGGCAGGAGAGCAGGGGGCAGTCTGTCTGATCGACCCTCATACTTCGTGACCCAGGGGATGGTCCGTAAGTGTCATGTGGATTGTGTTGATTAAGGGCTGTCTTTGCTTTGTACACTGTGTTGCCTGTCTGTCTGTCCGTCTGTCTTCTCTCTGTCTCTGCCCCTCTCTCTCTCCATCTCTCTCTCTCTCTCTCTCTCTCTCTCTCTCTCTTCACTCACTCTCTCTCACTCGGTTTCTCTCTCCCTCCTCCTCTCCCTCTCTCTTTCTCTCTCTCACTCTTTTCTATTTCTCTGTCTGTGTGTGTCTCTCTCTCCTCCCTCTGACTCTCCGTCTCCCTCCCTCCTTCCCTTGACCCCCCCCCCCTTGTCCTCCCCCTCTGGCTTCTGTCGTGTCCGTCTGAATGTCTGTCTTTGTCTCTGTCGCTTGCTCTCTCTCTCTCCCCTCTCACGCACTCTGTACTCATTCGGTACAGACACACGCACCCCCTGCACTCCTGCAACGTGTCCCTCCCCCCTCCCCCCCCGGAGAGGCACCCTATGTTCCCCCAGGTCTATGTTCCCCCAAGTCTATATTCCCTCCAGCTCTATATTCCCTCAGGTCCATGTTCCCCCAGGTCTATATTTCTCCAAGGCTATTTCCCCAAAGCCTTTGTTCACTTTTTTTTGTAACAAGTTCTTTGACGATAGCGCGATTGGAAAACGCGTTGTCTTGGGTACTAATCCTGTACTCCTTTCTTTCGTTCGCTTGGCAGCGCATTGCCTATGTATATGTGAGACTTAAATGCGGGATCAGGTGCCTCCCTTTATGTGACTGGGGGTTCAATCCTGTAATTATTACCTCTGTGCTGTGTGTAACATTTGCAGTTCAGACCAGCGTGACACGTCAATAGCCCTGGGGGAAACATAGATCTGGGGAACATAGGGACCTGGGGAACACATAGACCTGGGGGACATAGCCCTGGGGAACATAGACCTTGGGGACATAGCCCTGAGGGAAACATAGCCCTGGGGAACATAGCCCTGGGGACATAGCCCAGGGGAACATAGCCCTGGGGAACATAGCCCTGGGGGACATAGCCCTGGGGGAAACATAGACCTGGGGAACATAGACCTGGGGAACATAGACCAGGGGAACATAGACTGGGGGAACGTAGACATGCTCCTAGGGGAATATAGACCTGGGGGAATATAGACTGGGGGAATGTAGCCCTGGGGAACATAGACCTGGGGACATAGACCTGGGGAACATAGCCCTGGGGGAACATAGCCCTGGGGAACATAGACCTGGGGAACATAGACATGCTCCTGGGGGAATATAGACCTGGGGGAATATAGACCTGGGGGAACATAGACCTGGGGAAAATAGACCTGGGGGGACATAGACCTGGCGGGAACATAGACCTGGGGAACATAGACTGGGGAATATGGACATGCTCCTGGGGGAATATACACCTGGGGGAATGTATACCTGGGGGAACATAGACATGTTCCCTCCCCAAGAGATGTGCTCCAAGCCCACTGACCTCAAGGAAGAAAGGTGGCAGCAGAGTGGTTAAGACGTTCGTCTGGCAATCCAACGTGTGAGAAGTGCGTGGTTCGAGCCCTGCCTTTCTCGCCCTTTCTTTCCCAGTTTGCATGACAAATCGAACTGAACGTCAAGTCCATCGGATGGGGAACCCACGGCAGTTGAAAATCGAAAAAAAGAGCAGGGGGTTCCCCGCTGCCCTGGCAAAATTGATGTAGATTGAAGATAGCCACCTGGTATTTCTTACCAAGCCACAAAAATGGTCACTTGCTGTTATCGTGTGCCATCGTGTACCGATGGAAATGGAGGACACGTATAAACATCGCATGCATCCTATGTGAGAAACTGGAGGAATAAATGAGATAAATGAAAAATGAGTGACTGATATTGAATGGTACGGGAAACGACTGAATGAGCGCCAGTAGGCTGCTCTTCGGCCGGCTCTACCTGGGTAGGCAGCCCCGTTGAGTGAGTGAGGTAGTGTGTTTATTGTAAAGCGCTTAGAGCTTGGTCTGTGACCGAGGATAGGCGAAAAGGAGGAGAAGAAGACGAGAAACAGCGACAGAAGGAGGGAGGAGGAGCGAGGAAAAAGAGAAGAAGAAGGATTTAGGAAAAGGAGAAGCAGAAGAGGGGAGGAGCAAGAAGGACGGAGCCAGGAGGGGAAGGGAAAAAGAAGAAAAAGGAGAAGGAAGAAAAGATGAGGAACTGAGGAGATGAAAAGGAGGAGCAGGAGGGGCAGGAGAATCGGTGAGGGAGGAGCAGGCAAGGAGGAGAAGAGAGGAAGAGGATTGAGGGATGAGAAATGAGGAATGAGAAGGAGGAAGAGAAGAAGAAGCAGCAGGAGAACGGATGAGGGAAGGAAGAGGAAGAAGAGGAAGGAGTAGTAGAGGAGTAGAAGAAGGAGAAAAAGGAAGTAGAGTAGTGGGAGAGAGGAGAAGAAGAAGAAGAAGAAGTAATTATTAGTAGTAGAGAAGGAGTAGTAAAAAAAAGTAGTAGTAGTAGAAGTAGTAGAAGAAGAAGGAAGAGGAAGACGAAGTAGAGAGATAGTAGAGGGGAAAAGAGAAGAAGTAAGTAGTAAGTGTGGCCTGGAAGAGAACAAAGATCCCCAGTAGCCCTGATCCAATCCGGCAGTGGAGACAATCCCTTAGTCGTAGTAGAGTAGTAGCCACACAGGCACAGGTCAAGCTGGGGATGGCAAAGAGGAAGAAGAAGAGAAAGAGGAAGCCCTGACGAATAGAGCTAATGTGTGGCTGGCCGACTCGATCCACAGTAGACCAAGTGATCCAATCCGGCAGGGGAGGACAATCCACTGTGATCCGGCACAGTGACAAGTGGCCACAAAGCACCTGAGACAGGTTCCTGCTGGGGATGGCAAAAAAAGGGCTAAATGTCAGATCCCTTTTCCCAAAGCAAGGACAGAGTACCCACCTGCCCCACCCAACAGCTCTACTTCACACAAACACCTCACACACAGAGAAGAAGCAGCACAGTGAGGCTCGAACAAAAAAACACAGAAACAAACAGACACTCCAGTTTACACTAACAACCGAGGAGCAAGAAGAAGCAAGAAGCCTCTCTCTCCTCGATAAAAGAAGAAGACAAGAAGAAGAAGAAACCCTCGACTCTGTCAGTCAAGTACTCAGTCCCCGTCCCCCCCCCCACGTCTTTGCACTTAGTAGAAAAGGCAGGAAGCCCCCCCCCCCTACAGTACAGGGAGGACCCCCCCCCCCCCCCCCCATCCACCCCCACCCAGGGACCCACAGCCCCCTTACTTATTAAAACGGAGGGAGGAATTAGAAGATGGACTATGGCGACAGTGAGGCAATTCACCGGAATGAAGTATTGTCAAGGAGGATGGTCAAGGAAAAGTTCCCTTCTCACAAACCGAAGGGAAACTGTCAAATTGGACCCACCTTTTGCGGGCCATCTCCTTGACTCTCTTAAGCATCACAAACAGGAGAGATTGTCGAAGCGAAAATTCAAGGTTCCCAGTCTCGTGAAAACAGAAAGACTTTTAGGGACTTTACAGTTGGAGCCAAAAATGGGGCGTACAACGTCACGACTTCACAGGTTGGTGGAGAAGATATGACAAGGGGCGTGGGGAAGGACAACAGTTTGATTATACAGCGAACTCCTCTAAATTGTTTCATTTCACGACGAGAGCCAGAAACTTCATTCCCCTAGGACGCGCTTTAGCTGTGCATCGGAAGGACCAGAGCAAATGAGGACTAGCCTGTTCGATCAGAAACTTCACATCAAAATCACACACCAGCATCCTCCATCAGAAACTTCACGTTAAAAGTCATATCTAGCATCTTCCATCAGAAAATTCACCTGAAAATCACAACTAGAGCATCTGCTATCAGAAACCTGCACACTGGAAAAATTCAACTGTAGCAATCTTCCATCAAGAAAAGTCACCAGAAAATCACACCTAGGCATTTTCCATCAGAAACTTCACCTTAAAAGTCACATTAGCATCTTTCCATCGGACAACTTCATCTTAAAATCACACTAAGTAGCTTCCACGAAGAAAGTTCGCCCTTAAAAGTCACATTCAGCATAGTCCGAAGAAGCAGAAAACGTAGCGTTAGTATCACAAAGAAGAAGAAGACAAGAAGAAGAAGTCTAGTAGTCAGTAGTAGTGTCAGAGTAGTAGTAAAAGTATCTTTAAAGCATGCTCAGAGTAGAAGACGAAGAAGAAGACTGAGGTCCATCTTAACAGGAAGACGAAGACCTGAAGGTAAGGAGGTGATGGCGTGTACAGACAGGTTCTGCCTGACCTACCTAGACCGACTGCCACCTACCTACCTACCTCCCTCCATCCCTCCACACCCTGTGATCCACCATGACAAGTGGACCTGACAGGGCACAGGGTCGCTGCTCTGGGGGATGGCATACTGACGACCAAATTGTACACTCCTACCAAAGCCCTCTGATATTACCTACATCCTGCCCCAACAAGTTCTACTCTCCACACACTCACACACAAAGGAGGACACTAACACACACACATGTATACTGAACACACACAAACACACACACAAACTGTACAACACAGAGTACCTGTACCTACATCCTCTGTATACTGCAGACCTGTAAGCTACCATTCCTCTGTATACTGACTGTTCCTACACTCCTCGTTCTCTCCATACAGACGACCTCCTACCTCCACCTCCCCCCCCACCCCCCCCCTACCTGTACCTACCCTCCTCTGTATACCTGACGACCCGCCCACCCTACACCCCTCTGTCATACTGACGACCCCCCCTACCCTCCTCTGTATACTGACGAACCTCCCCCCCCCCACACCTAAAGCCCTGGACTGACGCACTGGGACCTACACTCTCTGTTACTAACGACGACTGTACCTACAGTAGTTTGGTATACTGACGACCTCCGTTTGCCCTACACTCCTCTGGATACGTGACGACCGAGTGCCTCTCTCCTGCTGTCTTCAGCATCACAAACAATGAGATTGTCGACTCTGTATAGTGAGTCAAGGTTCCCAGTCCTCTCTGTTTACAGACGACTTTGCACTGTACGAATTTGGAGCTGACTATGCTGGCGTACAACTCTGTATACTTCAACTTGTGTGGAGAAGATCTGACATAATGGGCCAAGGAAAAACAGCTTTGCTTATACAGTTAAAAAAAAAATCTGTTCTTCTTTGTCACGACGACAGAACTTCATTCACACCCTAGGACGCGCTCAGCTGTGCAGAAGGCCGAATTACTGAGGAGTTCTGTTCGATCAGAAACTTCACCTCAAAATCACACCCAGCATCCTCCATCAGAAACTTCACGTTAAAAGTCATATCTAGCATCTTCCATCAGAAACTTCACCTGAAAATCACACTAGCATCTTCTATCAGAAACTCACCTGAAAATCACACTAGCATCTTCCATCAGAAACTTCACCTGACCTATCACACCTAGCATCTTCCACCTGTACCTTCACCTTAAAAGTCAACATGTAGCTATCTCCATCGGAAACTTCATCTTAAAATCACACCTAGCATCTGACCATCAGAAACTTCGCCTTAAAAGTTCACATTTAGCATCTTCCATCAGAAAACGTCTGTAGCGTTAAAATCACATCCAGCACCTTAAAAAAAAAACAAAAAAAAAACTGTTGTACCAGAAGCGGTAAACAATCTTTAAAATGCCCTAGACTGGGGAACTGACAGGAAAGACTGTCGTCCTCTTCACAGGACTCTGATTCGCTCCAGGTCAGGAGGTGACGGCAGTGTGGACTATGGTTCTGCCTGACCTACCCTACCTACCTGACTGACTACTGACCTACCTACCTCCCTGCCCTCCCTCCACACTCAGGATCCCAAACACCGCCAGAAGCTTCGACCTGACCGGGCAGTCCGGAGTGCTCTGTGTATACTGACGACTTTGCACCCTACCAAGTTGCTCTGTGTATACTGACGACTTTGCACCCTACCAAGTGCTCTCTGTATACTCACGACTTGCACCCTACCAAGTTGCTCTCTGTATACTGACGACCTGTAGACCTACACTCCTCTGTATACTAACGACCTGTACCTACACTCCTCTGTATACTGACAACCTGTACCTACACTCCTCTGTATACTGACGACCTGTACCTACACTCCTCTGTATACTGACGACCTGTACCTACACTCCTCTGTATACTGACGACCTGTACCTACACTCCTCTGTATACTGACGACCTAGACCTACACTCCTTGTATACTGACGACCTGTACCTACACTCCTCTGTATACTGACGACCTGTGTACATTCTCTGTATACTGACGACCTACACCTACGCTCCTCTGTATACTGACGACCTGTACCTACACTCCTCTGTATACTGACGACCTGTACCTACACTCTCTGTATACTGACGACCTGTACCTACACTCCTCTGTATACTGACGACCTGTACCTACACTCCTCTGTATACTGACGACCTGTACCTACACTCCTCTGTATACTGACGACCTGTACCTACACTCCTCTGTATACTGACGACCTAGACCTACACTCCTCTGTATACTGACGACCTGTACCTACACTCCTCTGTATACTGACGACCTGTACCTACACTGCTCTGTATACTGACGACCTGTACCTACGCTGCTCTGTATACTGACGACCTGTACCTACACTCCTCTGTATACTGACGACCTGTACCTACACTCCTCTGTATACTGACGACCTGTACCTACGCTGCTCTGTTATACTGACGACCTGTACCTACGATGCTCTGTATACTGACGACCTGTACCTACGCTCCTCTGTATACTGACGACCTGTACCTACACTCCTCTGTATACTGACGACCTGTACCTACACTCCTCTGTATACTGACGACCTGTACCCCGCTACGCTCCTCTGTATACTGACGACCTGTACCTACGCTGCTCTGTATACTGACGACCTGTACCTACACTCCTCTGTATACTGACGACCTGTACCTACACTCCTCTGTATACTGACGACCTGTACCTACGCTCCTCTGTATACTGACGACCTGTACCTACGCTGCCTCTGTATACTGACGACCTGTACCTACACTGCTCTGTATACTGACGACCTGTACCTACACTCCTCTGTATACTGACGACCTGTACCTACACTCTCTGTATACTGACGACCTGTACCTACACTCCTCTGTATACTGACGACCTGTAACCTACGCTGCTCTGTATACTGACGACCTGTACCTACGCTGCCTCTGTATACTGACGACCTGACCTACCTCCTCTGTATACTGACGACCTGTACCTACACTACTCTGTATACTGACGACCTGTACCTACGGACTTCCTCTGTATACTGACGCGACCTGTAACCTACAAACCTCCTCTGTATACTGACGACCTTGTACCTGTTACTACGCTCCTCGGTATACTGACGACCTGACCTACCCTACGGATACTGACTACCTGTACCTACACTCCTCGGATACTGACCTGTACCTACACTCCTCTGTATACAGAACGACCTAGACCTACCTCTGCGTCTGTATACTGACGACCTACGACCTACACTCCTGTATACTGACGACCTGTACCTACACTCCTCTGTATACTGACGACCTGTAACTACGCTGCTCTGTTATATGACGACCTGTACCTACACTCCTCTGTACTACTGACGACCCAGACCTAACACTCCTCGTATATGACGAATGTACTACAATCCTTGTTCATAATGGAAGATGTACCTACACTCG
>JADBJO010006633.1:107500-119564 GCA_016801955.1 Conus betulinus | reverse complement strand
CTCGGTAAATATATTGAAGGAAGCAAAATGGTGGTAGGAAGAAAAAACACTGCTCTCTTAATAATACATTAATTTTTTGCAACATAAGGCAAAGAAAGAAATAGCGCAAAAGCGCCTAATGAAGTGTTGTTTTGGGCTGGTGAGTTAAATATATCTAAACAGGTGGATGATCATGTGTTAGGTTAATTTCTTTTCTTTTTTTCATTTTGTGTGCGCAATGTAGCACGCGGAATTGAAAATTGTTGCTTATCCACCTTTATTTGGGTTTATTTTTCTTCGTCGGTTTTCGTACCATTTTATTTCTTGAATCATAAGCTGAATTGTTCCCCTAGGTACTAGGGCTGATAAAACTAATGTCAATAAAACTGTGTCAGTGTCAGTGTCTCTCAAACTAAACCCTCGCATATGCACTAACCCTTCTCTCTGTCTGTCCGTCTGTGTGTCTGTCTGTCTGTCTCTCTCTCTCTCTCTCTCTCTCTCTCTCTCTCTCTCTCTCTCTCTCTCACACACACACACACACACACACACACACACACACACACACACATTAAAACATTTTTGTATGAAAGGCAAAATAAAGCCAGGAAACTTTCTCATCTGCATTTTATTAGACAGTGAATATAATGTATAGTCTTGAAGTCCAAACCGAATTGAAAAATCCGCAGCAACCTGTGTCTCTTTAGCTAGTTGTCTGTCGTATCTCTCTGTCTGTGCGAATTTTGGATGTAGGAATCGGCCAAGGCAAAGATGAATCTCTGTACGGGACCAACAACGCAAGCCACTGTTACTACTGCTGCTGGTGCTGCTACGCAGACCCGCTTGCACGCATACAGACACGCACGGCTGCAAATTCATGTTTCGCGCGCGCGCGCGCACAAAAACACACACACACACACACACACACACACACACACACACACACACACACACACACACACACTCACACACACCGTATTATAAAACAGAAAAAGTTCATGTACATCGACGTGACCACATCAACCAGGCTGCAGCACACATACATTACACTGTCACAATACATTCTAGCCAACGAGATCCCAATTCACAGATACACAACCATTCCATCTTTGTCAATAGCAATATTATTTCCAACAAGTCAGTCAGACGAATAAAACATTAGAGAACGACACTGATTAAACATGACCAAATAAATACATTAGGCTTCTAGCCAAAGTCCCAAAAATCTAACATTGGCTACATGTTAGACCTGGCATCAAAACTAAGCCAGATAATAATTAATTAAATAATTAAATAACGAAATAATTCCCTAAAAATGAAGCTCTGAGTCCGATTAGGTATTTTTTTCTGGGTCCAGGTTATCTTAGGCAACTGCTCAAGGAACAGCCTCCTTGATATGTGATTTAACGCAACAGCATTATCAGTTGGAAGGAAACCATCTAAAAGAGCTGTTCAGCTGCATGACTATCTTCACACACACACACACACACACACACACACACACACACACACACACACACACACACACACACACACACGCACACACACGCACACACACACACACACACACACACACACACACACACACACACACACACACACACTTGCAATTATAAAGCCGCTTTATACGCCATCACATCCCCATACGCGCAATTTAACATGGCCAGAGTGATCTGACCTTTCACACACAGACTTTATTTTTCTTTGTGAGGATGATGGTTGTGAAACACAAGTAACCAACCAAGTTTCCTTTAGATCCGTTTTATAAGGCCCAAGAAGCAGCTGTGAAGAAAGATTAATGTGGCCATTGCTACCTTGATCTTTTAGTCACAAACCCCCTTTTTTTCTTTCATTTTTTGTGAAGGTAATGATTGTGGATAGCAACTAACCCACCAACTTTCGTTGAGATCTGTCCAATAGTTCCCGAAAAATCCCCGAGAAACAGCTACGAAGGAAAAGTTAACGTGACCAGTGACTTTCACCTTTGACCCACAGACCTGATCTTTCTTGTGAGAGTGATGAATGTGAACGTGTACAAGCAATCCATCAAATTAATTCAGATCCATCCAGCAGTTTACGAAAAACAGCTTCTTTTTTTCTTCTTTTTTTTTTATAGTCATACAAACACACTGTGACAGACAAACGCAGCTGAAAACTTACAGAGTTTGCAAACTGCAACAAAATTGACATAGTAGTGATTTTTTCTATGGGAGTCAATATTCTCCGTAACCATGGGAGTCAATATCTACAGAAGGAGTCAATATTCTCCGTAGAATATTGACTCCAAAACCTGTAAAAAAAAAAAAAAAAAAAAAAAAAAAAAAAAAAAAAAAAAAATGAACGGTTCATTTTTCTCTGAAGAAAACATAACCCGGGAGTCAAATTTCTCTACGGAGTCAATATTCTCCTAACACCGGCTGCACACCGGCCATTCGTATTTTACTCATGCATACCTTTTAAAAAATGAAGAAGCTCCATGGTGCATATCATGCCATGTGCCACTCACAATGAAACATATTCTTTTAGAATGTTGGGACTTTCATGATGTGACACAATTTTTTTTTTTCTTTTTTAACAGCAGATTCCATGAAGACCTTGTTCAGAGATGTCCCGATTGATGCAAAATTTGATTTCTTGAAAGAGATTAACATTTTGCATGGGATCTGAGATTTTATAGTGGAAAGGTTTGTTTGTTTTTTTTTTTTTTAAACAAAATTTCGGGTGTGTTTTTTAAAAGATGCATTTTTAACGTGTTGTGTGAATGAATGACTGGTGAGTTCACTTCAACGTGGTGACAGCCGTAATATGGCCTTTTGCGGCCGGCTGGGCTATAAGCAACCTTACCTTGCCTTGCCTTTCCTTGCCTTGCCATGCCTTGCCTTGCCTTGCCTTGCCTTGCCTTGCCTATAGGTGCATGGCGTCGTCGTGTTCGTAAAAAAAAAGAGGCGTTGTCGCACAAAAGACAGGCCTAGCGTCTGAACTTGAGTTTAGAAAGAGTGGGGGTTAGTTTCCGCCGAGGACATTGACGAACAAAAGTACAGAACAAGACACGATGCATTTCGACCTCTTGGGTCTTCTTCAAGTGAAAAACAAAATAGGTCACATTTAACATGTAGAACAGTACAAACAAAGAACGAAGAGCGACTTATCTGATGTCCATGTGATATGCTGTGAAGAATGGCCGACCGAGGGAAATGACAGAGGGGATTATGGGAGAGGAAGAGGGCGGGTTGTGGCGTGAAGGGAGGGGATGAGTGAGGCGATGGGGTTGTGTGGTCACTTAGGTGGGGTGGTGTGGTATATGTGACGGTTTGATTGAGGTGGATTGATTAGCATCCCATTTCAACTTTCTCAGGCAATGCCTTAGACTACACATCATTCCTCGTGGCTTCTCACTTTCCCACTCCCTTTCCAACCTCCAGAACACCACTCTCATCACTACCACCACAAAAGATTCTGTTCCAGGCCAGTCGCAAACTCATGTTGGCACACATGAAAACACTCAGCTCCACCCTCAAATCTCTCTCCAACCTTCTCCAACATTTCAAACAACAAACCACAATTATCATGCCCACAACCTCTGCCTCCAAACTCAGACAGCTCATCCATACACACAACCAACTCATTTACAACCACTGCAACCAGACCAAACAAAAAATAAACTATCACAATTACAGAACAGACCTCAACCACAACCGTCACATATACCACACCACCCCACCTAACTGACCACACAACCCCATCGCCTCACTCATCCCCTCCCTTCACGCAACAACCCGCCCCCCCCTTCCTCTCCCATAATCCCCTCTGTCATTTCCCTCGGTCGGCCATTCTTCACAGCATACCACATGACATCAGATAAGTCGCTCTTCGTTCTTTGTTTGTACTGTTCTACATGTTAAATGTGACCTATTTTGTTTTCACTTGAAGAAGACCCAAGAGGTCGAAATGCATCGTGTGTCTTGTGTACTTTGTTCGTCAATGTCCGGCGGCGGAAACTAACCCCCACCCTTTCTAAACTTTGCTTCGTTCTCGCGCCATCAGTCGCTCCATTTTGAAATTTTTGAAACTTCACTCAGCATATTGACTGATACCCTTTGTTGTGTTGTACTTCACGTCTCGTCTTCCACACTCTATGTGTACCTGTTAACGCTGTACTTGCGAACGCTCTACCGTGTTGCATTTCACGTCCCGTCTTCGTCGTTGATTATTTCACGTCCCGTCTTCGTCGTTGATTATTTCACGTCACGTCACTGACTCCCTACATGTACTTGTGATCCCTGTCACCACTTCCCATTCCCACTGTCCTCCATCTGATTCATATGTTACTTTGATCTTGATTGTCCCTCCTTCCCACCCTTCCTCACATCCATTCCAAGCTACACACTTACAATCTTCATTCAGCATTCTTGATTCCCCACTCTCCTCTGCCTCTGTCCCACAACCGGCCCAAACCACTACCTGCCCAACAAGAGCCATCACCACAACACAATGCCAACCGCCCAAATTTTCTCCCGTACCCATGCAAGCTTCTGCAGGTCCATTCAGTTTCTGCCACCCATCATCCAACCGTTCTCACTAGGTTATGCCAAAACACAGTTTCAGAAAACCAAATTAGCATCCCATTTCAACTTTCTCAGGCAATGCCTTAGACTACACATCATTCCTCGTGGCTTCTCACTTTCCCACTCCCCTTCCAACCTCCAGAACACCACTCTCATCACTACCACCACAAAGATTCTGTTCCAGGCCAGTCGCAAACTCATGTTGGCACACATGAAAACACTCAGCTCCACCCTCAAATCTCTCTCCAACCTTCTCCAACATTTTCAAACAACAAACCACAATTATCATGCCCACAACCTCTGCCTCCAAACTCAGACAGCTCATCCATACACACAACCAACTCATTTACAACCACTGCAACCAGACCAAACAAAAAACTATCACAATTACAGAAGAAACATACAACTATTCACCCTGACCATTCAGCTTCCCCAACCCATAATTTTGACCCCACTACCACATCAGATCATTCAGCTTCCCCAACCCCACAATCCTGACCCCACTACCACATCTGATCACCACCACCATCTTGTCTACTGCATCCCTGACAATCTCCCCCTCTCCGACGATGAAAGATCAGTCCTAATGAAAGGACTCAAATTCATCCCAACTCAACCCACCACCACCAATTAATTATCAATCCACCTCAACCACAACCGTCACATATACCACACCACCCCACCTAACTGACCACACAACCCCATCGCCTCACTCATCCCCTCCCTTCACGCAACAACCCGCCCTCTTCCTCTCCCATAATCCCCTCTGTCATTTCCCTCGGTCGGCCATTCTTCACAGCATACCACATGGACATCAGATAAGTCGCTCTTCGTTCTTTGTTTGTACTGTCCTACATGTTAAATGTGACCTATTTTGTTTTCACTTGAAGAAGACCCAAGAGGTCGAAATGCATCGTGTCTTGTTCTGTACTTTGTTCGTCAATGTCCTCGGCGGAAACTAACCCCCACTCTTTCTAAACTTTGCTTCGTTTCTCCGCCATCAGTCGCTCCATTTTGAAATTTTGAAACTTCACTCAGCATATTGACTGATACCCCCTTTGTTGTGTTGTACTTCACGTCTCGTCTTCCACACTCTATGTGTACCTGTTAACGCTGTACTTGCGAACGCTCTACCGTGTTGCATTTCACGTCCTGTCTTCGTCGTTGATTATTTCACGTCCCGTCTTCGTCGTTGATTATTTCACGTCACGTCACTGACTCCCTACATGTACTTGTGATCCCTGTCACCACTTCCCATTCCCACTGTCCTCCATCTGATTCATATGTTACTTTGATCTTGATTGTCCCTCCTTCCACCCTTCCTCACATCCATTCCAAGCTACACACTTACAATCTTCATTCAGCATTCTTGATTCCCCCACTCTCCTCTGCCTCTGTCCACAACCGGCCCAAACCACTACCTGCCCAACAAGAGCCATCACCACAACACAATGCCAACCGCCCCAATTTTCTTCCCGTACCCATGCAAGCTTCTGCAGGTCCCATTCAGTTTCTGCCACCCATCATCCAACCGTTCTCACTAGGTTATGCCAAAACACAGTTTCAGAAAACCAAATTAGCATCCCATTTCAACTTTCTCAGGCAATGCCTTAGACTACACATCATTCCTCGTGGCTTCTCACTTTCCCACTCCCCTTCCAACCTCCAGAACACCACTCTCATCACTACCACCACAAAGATTCTGTTCCAGGCCAGTCGCAAACTCATGTTGGCACACATGAAAACACTCAGCTCCACCCTCAAATCTCTCTCCAACCTTCTCCAACATTTCAAACAACAAACCACAATTATCATGCCCACAACCTCTGCCTCCAAACTCAGACAGCTCATCCATACACACACAACCAACTCACTTTACAACCACTGCAACCAGACCAAACAAAATAAACTATCACAATTACAGAAGAAACATACAACTATTCACCCTGACCATTCAGCTTCCCCAACCCATAATTTGACCCCACTACCACATCAGATCATTCAGCTTCCCCAACCCGCAATCCTGACCCCACTACCACATCTGATCACCACCACCATCTTGTCTACTGCATCCCTGACAATCTCCCCCTCTCCGACGATGAAAGATCAGTCCTAACGAAAGGACTCAAATTCATCCCAACTCAACCCACCACCAACAATTAATTATCAATCCACCTCAACACAACCGTCACATATACCACACACACCCCACCTAACTGACCACACAACCCCATCGCCTCACTCATCCCCTCCCTTCACGCAACAACCCCCCTCTTCCTCTCCCATTCTGTCATTTCCCTCGGTCGGCCATTCTTCACAGCATACCACATGGACATCAGATAAGTCGCTCTTCGTTCTTTGTTTGTACTGTTCTACATGTTAAATGTGACCTATTTTGTTTTCACTTGAAGAAGACGCAAGAGGGTCGAAATGCATCGTGTCTTGTTCTGTACTTTGTTCGTCAATGTCCTCGGCGGAAACTAACCCCCACTCTTTCTAAACTTTGCTTCGTTCTCCGCCATCAGTCGCTCCATTTTGAAATTTTGAAGTCTCAACTTGAGTCATAACGAGATAGACCAAAAAAAAAAAAAAAAAAAAAAAAAAAAAAAACCCGTCCTTTCGCATCTTTGCGTTCGGCTGGGCTATAAGCAACATTACCTTACCTCTAAGTTCACAAACATACTGTGATTGAATTTGCACAAAATCTTTCGTGATTTGATGGATGCGCAAGGCATTTGGGTTTTGTTTTTGTTACGCTAGCCATCTACTTTTTCACTTCATGCAAGTGCGAGCAAACGCCTGCTTTTTTTCTTATATTTTTCATGATTTTTTTTTTTTTTACTTAGCTCTGTAAATGTGCCTGTTTACTAATGTTGGTCTGTTCTTATTTTGTTGGTGGGTCCTTCTTATTTTTTGTTTGTTGATCGGTTGATTGGTTGTGGTTTTCTTATTAGAGTCTATGGGATGAACTCTGTTTTACTTTCAATCCTGGCGGTCTGGTTGTGTCAGCTCCAGAGTTGATGCTAGTCACCTTGTGTTGCAGGGGCAATGAGCTTCATGGGAATTCTGGTGGGAGTGGCCGCTGCCCTTGTGGCGTTGGTACTGGCAATCAATCATTGTTCTCATCATGAAAAGGCGTGCACATAAGAAAGAAGGTAAGTTCTCCTGCTTCGTCCATGTTGCTTCAGGAACGCAGAGCCATTCTTTGTTGAATGAATCATTAGATTCCGTTGCTATATCACGGGAACTTGAAGCAATGCTCGTTTCTTTCTTCAGTGGAGCCCATGGTCCGCGATCTCATTCTCACGTATTGTTATTTGACGACACTCTGCAGAGCTTTCTTTTGATTCAGTAGTCTCTTCAAGGGAAAGAATACACAGTCGTTTACCTGTCACAAAATACTGCTCACTGGGAGCATCACTAAACTTATGCCCACTGGACTAACAGCGGCTGAGATAAGTTGTGAAATAGATTTTTACCCATCTAGCACTCATATTTGTTACACTTGATTTTCTGCACGTCAGCTGAGGTCTTTAAAACGAAATACCCGCAGTGTGAATCAAGACTTCAGATTGAGGTGAACCAACCACGAATTAAAGTCGAAAATGGATGCTGTCCTTCATGGGTACCTCAGTAGTTAACGAAGCATGTCACTGCTTTTCCTTCCTCTACGCACCTCGAAATTCCAAGTGACACACAATAAATGGATCATAGAAAACTGAAAGACCACCCAGAACTACATGTGCCTGGACTAATGCCATCAGTACCATAAAATCAGTTTACGTTTGTAGTGGTTGAAAAACCGGTTCCAGTTGTGATGAACCAGTCGTCTGTTTGCTAACCGAAAGTTTCTGGTTGTCTTCAATGATTAATCCAAAGTTGTTGTTTATCATGATTTCGTTCCATATTAATAGCATGATGTCAACACGTTTTTTCACCAGTAAAGCTCAATTGTGTGTAATTTTTACATGATTTCGACCATCTCCAAGGAAGGGAGAGAGAGAGGGAGAGGGGGGGGGGGGGGGGGGGGGGGAGGGACTTGAAGTCAAAATTTCAAAATATATCTCGCTGTGTTCATGTGTGTGTGTGTGTGTGTGTGTGTGTGTGTGTGTGTGTGTGTGTGTGTGTGAATTACTTGTGAATGACCTGTGACTTGTGACACACACACACACACACACACACACACACACACACACACACACACACACACACACACACACATACACACAACACACACAAAAACACACAGTCACATGCACTCACCAGTAGAAGCAAATATTCACAGGTAACACTATACTCGGGCAGGGAAAGGCAACTCTGACAATCATTCCACATATACATCAATAAAAGCCAGCCGTATGAAGAAGGCACCGGCTGCATGTACTGTACAGTCACTGGGTCATTGAAGTTGGATGAGCAAATACAGGGGGTACTAGTAGTTTATTGTGAGTACACCAATGTGCTTGAAACTCTCTGTACCAGCACTGAAATACAGGGGACATTTAGTGTTCAGACGCGCGCGCGCGCGCGTGTGTGTGTGAATGTGCATGTGTGTGTGTGTGTGTGTGTGTGTGTGTGTGTGTGTGTGTGTGTGTGTGTGTGTGTGTGTGTGTGTGTGTGTGTGGGGGGGGGGGGGGGGGGGGGATGTGGAGTGAATATGTGGGAAGAGGAAGGAAGAGGGGTTGTGATGGGGTATTTGAGTGAGTGGGTGAGATCAAACGGTTTAGGTAATTCATTAGGTTGTAGTGTGTGTGTGTGTTGTGTGTGTGTGTGTGTGTGTGTGTGTGTGTTTCACAGCACAAGAGGCGCTTCAAATAGAAAGGTGAATAGACCATCTCACTGTATTTGTTTGACTCTCCTACCCTCTTTCTGGCTGAATGCTCTCTATCTGGCTGAATGCTCTCTCACTCTCTCTCTCTCTCTCTCTCTCTCTCTCTCTCTCTCACACATAATGTACTGAGCATTTTTCACATCATACTTGTGATTAGAGAGGTTGGACTGCGTCGCTATGCTTTGACACTACGCTACGGATTTTCATTCCGCTCTGAGATTGCATGACAGGGCTGTGTTCTGCGCTTTCCTTTCATAACATATCCCGGCGTCAACCAGATCCCGAGAATTACAGACACCTGCAGCGCCGCAAAAATCCAGCAAATGTCAATGAAACTGATGGGGATCGAACTTTTACCTGGTCTCAACCCCAAGTCTGTGAAATAGCAACTCTGAGCTGGTAGGGGGCTGGCGCAAATAAATCAAACTGATTCCAATGGAACCTTGACCTCCAAACCGGGGAAGTTGCCACGGGGGCTTAGTCTATGCCCGCAAGTTTCTTGATAAAGTCTATTCGCCAAGTACACAGAGAAAATGGGGTACCAAGTACACAGAGAAACAGGGTACACGACAAGACACGATGCCTTTCACTTTTCGGGTCGTCCGCAGGCGAAAACATATAAACATTTTGGACAGTGAAAACAAAGAACGAGAAACCACTTATCTTCTCATATTCGGCGCAAAAACAAGACGTCCCAAAACCTTTCAAAATGGAGCGACTGATGGCGGAGAACGAAGCAAAATTTAGAAAGAGTGGGGGTTAGTTGCCGCCAAGGACATTGACAAACAAAGTACAGGACAAGACACGATGCATTTCGACCTCTTGGGTCTTCTTCAAGCAAAAAAAAAAAAAAAAAAAAAAAAAAAAAAAAAAAAAATCACATTTAACATTTAGGACAGTACAAACAAAGAACGAAGAGAGACTTATCTGATGTCCATGTGGTGTGCTGTCCCAAAACCTGTGGCTTGACATGCCTTAGTTGTCGACGGGTTTGTTCGTTTGTTTTGTTCTTGATCACATTTCCCCGATGAATGAACCTGTCGTGGGCTGAAACATCATGGTCGAGATGATCGAGAACCTTGACTGATTCCAGGCGTGCCAGCATGAAAGCCTTGACAGAGCTGGAGAAGTGTGTCGCGGAGCAAGTCAGAACCCAAAAATCAAGGACCAGTGTGAGCGAGGGGGATTTGTCACCCACGACCCAGAGTGGCACGGACCTGGAGGCCAGCTCGACCGATGTGACCGGCGATACCACATCAGACAATCAAGACCCCTCCACCATCGCCAATTAACATCACCAGAGACCCCTACATCTGTCTGTCTGTCTGTCTGTCTGTCAGTCTGTTTCTCTGTCTGTCTGTCTGCCTGTCCGTTTGGCTCTCTCTCTCTCTCTCTCTCTCTCTCTCTCTCTCTCTCTCTCTCTCTCTCTCTCTCTCCGTCCGTCATCCGTCCTATCATATGTCTGTCTGTCTGTCTGTCTGTCTGTCTGTCTGTCTGTCTGTCTCTCTCTCTCTCTCTCTCTCTCTCTCTCTCTCTCTCTCTCTCTCTCTCAGTGTGCCTGTTTGTCTGTCTGCTCTGTCCGTTTATCTGTCTGTCTGTCTGTCAGTTTGTCTGTCTGTCTCTGACACTGGCTCTGGTTCTGTCTTTGTCTGTCTGTCTCTGTCTGTCTGTCTGTCTGTGTCTGTCTCTCTCTCTCTCTCTCTCTCTCTCTCTCTCTCTCTCTCTCTCTCTCTCTCTCTTTCAATCAATCAATCACTGTCTCTCTCTCTCTGATGTGTGTGTCTGTGTGTGTGTGTGTGTGTGTGTGTGTGTGTGTGTGTGTGTGTGTGTGTGTGTGCCTGCACACCTCCAGTCCCACCGTAACTGTAGTTCTTTAGATGACCAAAACCTGCAACCCTCCACGCTATCATCCTTATCAGGAGAGAGAGAGAGAGAGAGAGAGAGAGAGAGAGAGTCTAACTAGACGATGAGCTGTGTACACTGATTAATATCAGGCACTATGAACTGTCCGCATGAGCTCGGGGTCTCCTGAAGGACCCGTTCCCATGGTGACCTTCCCATAACGGCTCTGTGTAGACGATATGCTGATTGATTGAATGCACTACTTGAGATGGAGCAAGAGCCATATTGAACTGGAAATGAATAGCACATTATTTGCCAGTTTCGTATTAAATGGCTTGTTGGTGAAATAAGCCTGTGTTCAAGCACACGCACACATGCACGCACGCACACACGCTGACGCTCTCAGACATGCGGCTTTCAAACATGAGTAACAAACAATTGTCGGTAGTTCTTTATGTCGATTTCGCTAAAGCTTCCAATGCAATAAATCATGAACATTTGTTCAGAAAATTTGGAATTTACAAGCTGTCTTTCAAAACACATAACTGATTTCGTCTTTTCTTTCGAACTGACAACAAAATTGTATCTGTAAAACCATTTAAGTTTAATGTTCTTCCCAACAAATTTGGAGTCCCACAAGGATCAGCATCGTGTTTGACATTAGTAATCTGCCATTGCACTTGTAAATAAATACCGAAATGTTCCCTGATGATATTACTTTAGATACAAGTAATTCTGACGCCAAACAGGTTTACAATGACATCCAGTAGAACATTGATCTTTTCGTTAAACGGACACAGTTTCATCACATGGCTCTCCTTCCTCAGAAAACTAAATTCACGATGATAAC
>JADBJO010006633.1:100000-102500 GCA_016801955.1 Conus betulinus | reverse complement strand
AAAGAGTTGAAATTTTAGAGAAAAAAAAATTCGAAGATGAAGAAAATGGGGGGGGGAATATATTATAAATATGAGAGACCCTTCTCTAACCACCTGAGGAAACCATCGGAATCCTTCTCGAAAGCAGATCTATTTGTATTGCCTGCTCTTAGGTCTTTCGTTCCGCTGCTGGATCGAACTCACCAGGGAGACACGGCTGATTATGTCTGTGCTCTTGGTGTCAAATAGAGACACACCACAGTCCATAATTCTGCGGTGTTCTAACCACCAAGGATTCAAAAAAGAACCCAACAACACGTCCAAAGCAGCCAGCGAAGGGTAGTAAATGGAACAAAACGAAAGTGTGGAGACAAAAAAAAAAAGTTGCTGAAGAACTAAAAACGTTATGCAAACAGTATAAAATGTAGGGAACAATCTTTGAGCCTATTGCTTGAGGATCCATTCAAGGATGCAAGGGAGATCAAAAGATATGGAACAGTCTGAGTAGTCAGCTCTGCTGTTCAATAACCCAAGCATTGTCAGTGGCTAAGTATTGTGCAAAACGACTTTTATATATATATATATATATATATATATATATATATATATATATATATATATATATATATATATATATATATCGTATGGGATCGTATGATGGTGCCGAAAACATGTGAACTAGTCGGACTATTCATGCTATCCAACAATCAAAAACAACTTGGAAGACAGTTCGGTCTGTACAGAGATGACGGCCTCGCCGCATTAAACAATAATCCAAGAACTATTGAAAACAAGAAAAAAAAGAATTATGTAAAAGCTTCAAAAACCACAACTTAAAAATCACAATAGAAGCAAACAAAAAGGTAGTGAACTTCCTAGATATAACATTAGACCTCAATGACCACGTGTACAAACCATATAGAAAAACCCAATGACATACCAATCTACGTAAATATCAAAAGCACCACCCACCATCCATACTAAAAAGAATACCCAATGGTATAAACAAGAGACTATCCAGCCTGTCATGTAATGAAGAAGTGTTCAATAATGCAACTGACAGAATACCAAGAAGTATTACAAAAAAAAGCGGTTATAATTACAAACTACAATACAGCCCAGACAACAACACGAGCAGAAATAAGAAAAACAGGAAAAGGAAGATCATATGGTACAAACCCCCATATGACGGAAAAGTAAAAACAAAATGTAGGAAAGGAATTCTTCAAAATCTTGACAACAACATTCCCAAAAGAACACAAACTATTCAAAATATTCAACAAAAACACCATTAAGCTATCATACTCATGTATGCCCAACCTTAAAAACATAATTGACTCATCTAACAAAATGAAAAGCACACAACAAAGAAGGGTGACGAAAGGACATCTTGCAACTGTACTAAAAAAAAAGAACAGTGCCCCTTAAGCAACAAATGTCTTTTTACAACAACAACATTGTATACCAAGCTACAGTAACATCAGAAAATGAAAAAGAAACATATAGGGAGGATTACTGAAAACCACTTCAAAACCAGATACGCAAATCATAAGCAGTCCTTTAAAAAGAAAAATATAAAAAAACAAACAGAGCTGAGTAAATACATTTGGAGACTTAAAGATAAAAAAAAATAGACTACAGCATATCATGGAAAATCATAAAAAGAGCAACTCCATACAACAATATTTTTTTAAAATGCAACTTATGCTCCACAGAAAAATGGTTAATATTATGTAAACCCCACCTAGCACCTTTGAACACAAAAGTAGAAATAAATAGTAAACAATGCAGGCACAAATGGAAATCTTTGTCAGCACACCCCACCTGAACAGACCCCAACAAGAACCACAGACCACACGTGCAACGAATGTCGGTTTTTTTACGCTTCATTTTTAAACAGTATTTTTAACAGATGTCGCTCCCTAGTTGGTCGAGCGCTTTTAGATTTTTAAGGACATTTTTATATTATTCATGATATATATATATATATATATATATATATATATATATATATATATATGTGTGTGTGTGTGTGTGTGTGTGTGTGTGTGTGTGTGTGTGTGTGTGTGTGTGCGGGCGTGCACGTGTACGCGCACTTACACGGGCAGTCAACAGGACCACAATTTGAATAAAAATATTTCAAATTTTATCTTGTCTGAAGATGGGAAACACATATTACAAAAAGACGAGTTTTCCCCGAAATAACATATCTTAGTATTCAAACATTTTAACATGCAGACAAACACACACAGAGACAGCGTTTCTTTTTCTTCTTCTTCTTCTTCTTCTTCTTCTTCTTCTTCTTCTTACAGTTATGCAGCTCAGACAGATTTGATGACATTTTACAAAGTTACGTTTACACACATTACAATGACATAAGACTGTGTAGAGACGTTAATTTCAGTCAAATAAGGACATACAAGGACCGATGTAATATTTACACGATGTTAGGAAAATCTACCAGGGAGTTAATTTATGTAAAAGCTCGCGATCAGAAAGAGTGACCCCGCCTATCTGATAT
>JADBJO010006633.1:85000-95000 GCA_016801955.1 Conus betulinus | reverse complement strand
TGGTATCTTCATTATTTCAATGTACTAATCTGGGTATAGTCATTTCAGTGTACTGATCTGGGTATAGTCATTTCAATGTACGATTACGGGTATAGTCATTTCGATGTACGATTCTGGGTATAATCATTTCACTGTACCAGTCTGGGTGTCTTCATTCCGATGTACCATTCTGTGTATAGTAGTTTCAACGTACATTTTGGATATTATCATGTCAATGCACCATTCTGGGGATTGTCATTTCCATGTATCGTTTAGTGTGTTTTCATTTCCAAGCATTATTCTGCCTATCTGCATTTCATCATACCATTTTCGGCATCTTTATTTTCATGTACCATTCTGGGTATTGATTTCAACGTACAACTGTATATATTTTTATTTCGATGTATCATTCTGGGTTGGGTATATATATATATATATATGTATATATATATATATATATATATATATATATATATATATATATATGTATATAATAAACTAATAAATTCTAAGGATAAGTACCGAGACCTTTCCAGCAACTTACAGAACAGCTAGGTGTTGCAATGACTGCAACAAATATTGAATTATAAACAAAGCTTGTTCTTATGTCTTAGATTGTAGAAATAAGGGGGTGATAAGCCTTCATATCTGCAGTGCGGATATGAAGGCTTATCACCCCCCTATTTCTACAATCTAAGACATAAGAGCAAGCTTTGTTTATAATTATATATATATATATATATATATATATATATATATATATATATATATATATATATATATATATATATATATATATATATTCGATGCACCATTCTGTGTATTTTTTTTTTTTACAGTGGACCATTCTGAGTGTCTTCATTTCAGTGTACCATTCTGGGTATCCATTTCAATATACAATTCGGGATAAAGACATTCTAATGTACCATTCTGGGTATAGTCATTCAATGTACCAATTTAGGTATTGTCAGTTCAATGTACCAATCTGGGTATTTTCATTTCAATGTTCCATTCTGGGTATGTCCATTTCAATGTACAATTCTTGGTATTTTCATTTCAATGTACAATTCTGGATATTTTCATTTTCAATATACCATCTGGGTATTGTCATTTTAATGTATCATTCTGGATATTGTCATTTTAATGTACAATTCTGGGTATTGTCATGCCAATGTACTAATCTGGGTATTCTCATTTTAATGTACAGTTCTGAATGTAATCATTTCAGTGTACCATTCTGGGTATGGTCGTTTTAATAAACCATTCCGGGTATCACCGTTTCAATATAACATTCTGGGTATTGTCATTTCTATGGACCGCTCAGTGCGTTGTCAGTGATGTGTTATTCGGGATGGTCCTGCTTGAAGTATCATTCCGGACACTGTCGTGTCAAAGTGCCACTTCCCATGTACCATTTACATGTAGCGCTTTGGATATTTCATACCAGTGTAACATTTCAAATCTGACAAAGTCTATGTACCATTTCAATGTACCATTTTGGACATTGTCCCTTTCAGTGTATAATTCTGAATACGTTCGTTTGAATGTATTGTTATGAATATTGTCATTCAAGTGCGCCTTTCTAATAAAAAAAAAATTCTAAATGCCTTTTTGGGTATTTCTTACTCCAGTGTATTTCTCTGAAGATCTTCATTTCCGTACAGCGTTGCTGATACATACTGTCCCCTCTGGTCTTGTGTGCCTGTGTGTGTGAGTGAATGGTGTGTGTGTGTGTGTGTGTGTGTGTGTGTGTGTGTGTGTGTGTGTGTGTGTGTGTGTGTGTGTGTGTGTGTGTGTGTGAGAGAGAGAGAGAGAGAGAGAGAGAGAGAGAGAGAGAGAGAGAGAGAGAGAGAGAGAGAGAGAGAGAGTTATATCTTATCTGCATACACCCAAAGAGCATACTGTAACAAAGCCGTCAATGTTCAAAAGTCGTTTAATTTCAGTTAATGGGGAGGGCCAGCAGTATTGAACAATGCATGCTGCTACAGGGTTCTATCTTTGATAATGAAGCTTTGTTGTAGTCAGAAATATTCGAACAACGCATGCTGTAGGGTTCTGTCTTTGATAATGAAGCTCTGCTGTAGTCAGAAATATTCTGAAAAACTATTTCCAGAAAGAGATATTTTGATATTGCTTTTCATAAAGTCATGCAGTTTAAAATCAACGAAAGATTACGTCAAGGAGAGAGAGAGAGAGAGAGAGAGAGAGAGAGAGAGAGAGAGAGAGAGAGAGAGAGACAGACAGACAGACAGACAGACAGACAGACAGACAGACAGACAGACAGATCGCCACACAGATAGACAGACAGATAAAGATAGGGGTCTCTGGTGATGTTAACTGGCAGTGGTGGAAGGATCGTGGTAGCCTGATGTGGTGGAGCCGCTCACAAAGGTGGAAGAAGCTTCCAGGTCCGTGCGGCTCTGGGCCGCGGATGTCGTGTTCGTCATGCTGACATTTTCTGTTGGTAGTGGGTAACCGTCGTCAGGTATTGCGAGCTCCTTCTCCAGCCTCACCCCCAGCTCTGCCAAGACTTTCATAGAGGCAACCCTGAAATCAATCAAGCTCTCTGATCATCTCCATCATGATGTTTCAGCCCCCTACAGGGTCATTCACAGGGGAGATATGATCAAGGAAAAAAAAAAAAAAGATGCAAAGCATATAAATGTACTCCCAGTTTATCCTCAATACGCGTCAGATATTCCATGAAGAGGTGAAAACCGTCTGGGGCTGGTGTAACTATTAGTAATGGCTATTCTGGTAAACATCGGCCATCATCTATGACCTATAATGAACATACCTACAAATTTTCAGAAAGATCGGCCAAGTACTTTCTGAGATTTTCCATACAGAACAAAACATTATGGGCCGTTAGTAACGGCTATAACGGTAAACTAAAACATCGGGCACCATCCGTGACCCATAATGAAATACCTACAAATTTTCAGAAAAATCGGCTGAGTACTTTCTGAGATACTCCATAAAGAAAGAAAAAACTGTTATGGGTCGTTATAGCCATTAGTAACGGCTATAACGGTACACTAAAACATCGGGCAGCATCCATGACCTATAATGAACATACCTACAAATTTTCAGAAAGATCGACCGAGTATTTTCTGAGACATTCCATAAAGAAGAAAAACCGTTATGGGCCGTTATAGCCTCTAGTAATAGCTATAACGGCAAACTAAAACATCGGGCAACATCCGTAACCCATAGTGAACATAACTGCTAATTTTCACAAAGATCTGCTGAATACTTTCTGAGATATTCCATAAAGAAAAAAAAAAACGTTACAGGCCGTCACAGCCGTTAGTAACGGCTATAACGGTAAACTAAATCATCGGCAGCATCCGTGAACCATAATGAACATATCTGCTAGTTTTCACAAAGATCGGCCAAGCACTTTCCGAGATATTCCATGAAGAAGAAAAATCGTTACGGCCGTTACAGCCGCTAGTAACGCTAGTTACGGCTATAACGGTAAACTAAAACATCGGGCATTATTCGTGACCCATGATGAACATACCTCTGCTAATTTCACAAAGATCGGCCGTGTACTTTCCAAGATGTTCCATGAAGAAGAAAAACTGTTACAACCGTTAGTAACGGCTCTAACGGTAAAACTAAAACATCGGGCATTATTCGTGACCCATAATGAACATACCTACAAATTTTCACAAAGATCGGTCAAGTACTTTCTGAGATATTCCATAAAGAAGAAAAAAAACCGTTACAGGCCGTTACATCGTTAGTAACGGCTATAACGGCGTAAACTAAAACATCGGGCATCATCCGTGACCTATAATGAACATACCTGCTAATTAACACAAAGATCGGGCATGTATTTTCTGGGATGTTTCATAAAGAAGAAAAAAAAAACTGCTTATAGGCCGTTACAGCCGTAAGTAACGGCTATAACGGTAAACTAAAACACCGGACATCATCCGTGACCCCAAATGAACATACCTACACATTTCAGACAGATCTGCTCAGTAGTTTTGTCTGGAGCGAATGGAACACATTTTGACCACGGACGGACGGAGACACACACACACACACACACACACACACACACACACACACACACACACACACACACACACACAGAGCATTTCTTCGTTCCCATTCTAAAGCACTCCCTGTTCTATAAGAACTGGGAGTACAAAAACGGACACAACTGTCGGCAACTATGGGACATCAAGCCACAGGCTTTGGGGTATAGAATAAGTCACCAGGTACTCTTGCGGTTCCTCGGAACAGTTTCAGTATACCGGCTGCCATGGCAAAGTGGTTATTGTCGCAGACTCCTAGCTTGGACTTCGTGGGGTCGATTCCCATCAGACCATTTATCTGTGGGATTTTTTTTTTTACCACGACGGGCTCTTACCTAGAACTGAGTCTGCTTCGGGCTAAGATGGGAAAATTGGGACCAAACAGCTGAGTTTCACCCACCGAATGGATGCTTCTCTGAGAGTGTTGTTTGCATTTTCTAACCAACTCTGCAGGTGTCTGTGATTCTCGGGCCTGGGTGATGTCATGATGTATTACGAAAGGAATGCAGAACGCAGCACCCTCATGCAGTCTCAGAATGGAATGGGAATCCGTAACATTATCTTCATAATCCTCATCCTCGTCGATCAGCATAATAATAAAGTCTCAAATTCTGTGCCCATCCATGTCCTGCTCTCGTGGTGACCTCAGTTTTGATTACATCTCCACGTGTATGGCTTTGGTCTGATTCTGTCAGAGTCACCGGTATCGGCAAATCCATGGAGGCTGTCACTGGGCAGAATTGGCGGCGCCCTCCAGAGAGAGAGAGAGAGAGAGAGAGAGAGAGAGAGAGAGAGAGAGAGAGAGAGAGAGAGAGAGAGAGAGAGAGAGAGAGAGAGAGAGAGAGAGAGAGAGAGAGAGAGAGAGCTCACGCCGGCTTTTTTCAACTAAACAATTATTGCCATCATTATGGCCATCGTTAGAGAGCTTATTGGCCACCTTTTTCTCTGCACAATTTGCCATCATTGAGACAGGAGCTCCACTGGACACCACTGATGTGATGGTTAGAGCAGAACAGGGGCCACTGGACACCTTTGATGTGACTCTGCTGCAATGCTGTGTCTCCTCTGGTGGGCTGCCTCATGATGACTGGTTTGACTGCCCCCTGTGGAATGCTGGTGCCAGGGCTGTGACAGGTTGGGCCGAGCTGTGGCTATGGGCGAGGAATCAGAATGAGCGGCGGGGGGGTGCAATGCCACAAAGATGGCACAGAAGTTGAGATAGCAAATAAAGAACGACACAAATAAAGGAATGTACATAATGATAAAAACAAACAGACAAACAAATAGAAAACAAATAACAACAAACTGACTCAATATATTACGATCAGCATCAGGACAGTCAGTCCTATAAGGAGCTCAGACCTTCAGGGCAGGGAGATAATTCCAAAAACACTGCACACCTTCACCAACACCTGTCCGATTAGAATCCTCCTGATACGCTCGCCCAATTCCCTCAACAGCGATGACCTCCGAGACAGTGCATCACCTTCACCAACACCTGTCTGACGAGAATCGTCCAGATACACGCAGCCAACAATGATGACATGTGGCAGAGAACTGGTCAGCCTTGACCGGGGATCTCCATTTCCATAGGGAAAATACAATATCAATGTTGACAAACGTGTCGTCAGAACCCCAGCTGCAATCTCCACAAAGCTCCCATCATCCTCATCAGACAGACTGACCCGAACTCCCCCCATGGCAAAAGGAAAACTAAAAGACACATGAATTAAGACACATGAATTAAGACACATGAATTAAGACACATGTGTGATCAGGACCTCAACATAGTCTCCAAGAGGAGTGGGTTTATCAGGAGATGGCTAATAGAAAGGCTTGGGAAAGAAATGACTTGAAAACTTTGGTCGGTGGTCCTATAGTTCAAGAGGATTGCTGATGCAGGTAAATACGTATATGTACGTTTAATAAATAAGAACTTGGCAATACTTTTTTTTTTTTTTTTTTTTTGTTTTTTTTTTTACATAGCTGACAACAAAAGGAAAGGTATCAACATGACAAAAATGCCAAAGAAAAAACAAAACGAAACGCACAAAATCGAGAGCTTTATCAGTATGACACTGAAGTCCCGCACAAATTCGAAAGGCTAATCAGTAGTGTAAAGATTTACTTACACTGTCCAACCAGTGAAAAGAATATGATTTGAAACACATTCAGAACATAACAAGACAATGATAATGACATTTTATTCCAGTAGGGCCAAACCCCTTAGAAGGGGTGTGCGTTCACAGAAAAAAGCAATCAAGAGCTTCAAGATTTCCGCAGAAAAAAAAAAAAAAACAAAACATGAAAACCAACTATACATTCCATTATGTACACTCTTAATCATAAATCCATTTAGGAAATTGCAATCTCCCTTGCTTTAAAGCTTTGCACAAGTAAATGCAGAGGTTTTTCACAGTGTTTGCATTAACTGAAGACAATAGATTAAGATGAAAGCACTTGCGGTTTTACAATATTTGGAGCAATCAACTGTTTTCTTAATTTATTGTAAGATGGACAGCATAAAACAAAAAATGACTTCGTTTCTTCGATATTCTTACAGAATGGACAGAGCAGATCATTAGGTGTAGGATTCCTGTATCTATAGTAACGAACAGCAAGGTCTGATACAGCAAAACGAAACAACGACATTATATTTTTAAATGTCTGTCTATATCTAATGCAAGTATTTTTGGAGTACAGTGCATAAAATCACAAAACATTCCATACACTGAATAAAGCTCGCTGTTGCCCACATGATCTTGCCAGTGTTGCCACCTACAACAAATAAGTCGCTGCTTAAACAAACTTGTCCAAAACCCATACTGAAACAGAAATATTCTTACATTTGTCACCCACTTCTTTTTGCCTCTCTGATCTCAATATAACAGCATTAAATACGCGCTTGCTTTGGTAGCCTGTGTTCATCCATCTGTATTAACTTTAACCAGTAGCGAATACACTGAACAATAGAGTTAACAGTTACTGGAAATCTGCCAAATTCATTGTACACAAGGTCATTTGGTGTTCGCATATCAACAGACAAAAAATTTCGTAAAAGCAGACAAGTGAACCTTTTCACAGTACTGTACAGCTTTTTCCATCCCCCATATTTCAGAACCATGCTGTATCATTGGCTGTATCTGAGCATCAAAAGTTTTAGAAAAAAAAAAATCAACAGAATAAATATTGCACTATCGTGACCTTTGCATTATACTCAAAGGTGCCCCCTTTTTTTTCCTTGCAAGCAAAATCCCTACATGTCACAGTAAAACTAAATCTTTTTTGTGAAAATTGAAACACCTAGATATTTATACGCCTTCACCACAGGCATCATATTGTCATCATATACCTCTCTCTCTCTCTCTCTCTCTCTCTCTCTCTGATAACCACCTTTTCTGTAAACAACATTACTGTTATCCATATTCATCTTTAAACAAAGTGATGAGGATGCTAAATGTAAACTATCAACTATGTTTGCAAACCAACGATAGTCTCGCAAAGGACAACTTCGTCAGTCAGTAGATATATAAGATAAGATAATGTTGCTTATAGCCCAGCCGACCGCAAAGGGACACATCAGGGCTGTGTCACCACGTTAAAATCAACTCACAAGTCGGTCATTCACACAATTCTTTAAAACATCATCGAAAAACCCATCCGAAAATTTGTTGAAAAAAAAAATCTTTCCACTGTAAAATCCCAGATCCGATGAAAAATGTTAATCTCTTTCAAGAACTCAAAGATCGTGTCAGGCGGAATATCTCTGAACAAGGTTTTCATGGAATCTGCTGTAAAATGTTTGTGTCTCACATCATGCAAGTCCCAACACTCTAAAAGAATATGTTTCATTGCGAGTGGCACATGACATGGAATGCACCACGGAGCTTCTTCACTCTTTTAAAGGTATGAATGGGTAAAATACGAATGGCGGTGTGCAGCCGGCACAGAACTGTTTCTTCTTTACGACCACCAGACGTAGATGAGAGGAACTCCTTAAGGTTTGGACGGATCTGATAGAGTTTGTTATCCGTCTGTGTATTCCAATCCTCCTGCCAGAGGTCTCTGACATAAATCATGATTTTGTGTTTCAGCCAGTAAAAGGATAAACAATTCAAGCGAACCGAAAAGAACACTGACACCAGGTCTGCCATCACTGGTGACCTCTTTAGCCAATCAATATATAAATAATGAAAAAAAAGAAAGAAGAATTGGATTACATATGTCTCCCTGCTTCACCCCAGATAGAGCAAAATAATTGATTAGTAAAAGTAGCACCGCATCTAATACGAGCCTTCACACTGATATACAAATTTTCTAACACAACGAAAAAGTTTCCCTTTAATTGCACTTTTCAGTAAAGCAGGCCAGAGTAGGTTTCTGTTAGCAGTATCAAAACATTTCTCAAAATCAATAAAGGCAACATAAAGTTGTCGATTATTACAAACTTGTTTTTGAATGCATGCCAGCAGTGTAAAATAAGTGATCTATAGTAGAGTAACCAGCTTTAACCCAGCCTGATATTCTCCAGTAATGATAATATGTTCTGTTATCCCAGGCTTATAAGCGACAGAACATAACGAGAGAGAGAGAGAGAGAGAGAGAGAGAGAGAGAGAGAGAGAGAGAGAGAGAGAGAGAGAGAGAGAGAGAGAGAGAGAGAGAGAGAGAGAGAGAGAGAGAGAGATAGAGAGAGAGAGAGACATAGACAGAGACAGAGAGACAGAGAGAGAGAGACAAAGAGAGAGAGAGACAGAGACAGAGAGAGAGAGGGGGATGTTGGGTGGGGTGGGGGCTTTCAACTAGATAGATAGACAGAGACAGAACATCCATATACAAGGTAAGAGAGCCAAACGAATGCGGTGGAAATGTTCGACTCACCTTTCTGTTTGGGCCGCCTCTCGTGCTGTGAACACACACACACACACACACACACACACACACACACACACACACACACACACACACACACACATGCACACGCATCTTGACACTAAGTGCCCCCTGTATTTCAGTGTTGGTACAGAGACAGTTTCAACATTGATGTACTGACAATAAACTACTAACACACCCCCTGGATTTGCTCTTCCAACTTCAATGACCCAGTGACTGTGCAGTACATGCAGCTGCGGTGCCTTCTTCACACGGCTGGCTTCTACTGATGTATGTGGAATGATTGTCAGAGTTGCCTTTCCCTGCCCGAGGATAGTGTTACCTGTGAACAGTTTCTACTGGAGTGCATGTGACTGCATGTGTGTGTGTGTGTGTGTGTGTGTGTGTGTGTGTGTGTGTGTGTGTGTGTGTGTGTGTGTGTGTGTGTGTGTGTGTGTGTGTGTGCGTGCGTGCGTGCGTGTGTGTGCGTGCGTGTGTGTGTGTGTGTGTGTGTGTGTGTGCGTGAGTGCGTGCGTGCGTGCGTGCGTGCGTGCGTGTGTGTGTGTGTGCGCGCGTGCGTGTGCGTGCGCCCGCAGGTGAGCGTGCGCGTACGTATGTGTGTGGGCGTGTGTGCAGGTGCATGCGCGTGTGTGTTAGTGCATGTGAATGTGTGTGTGTGTGTGTGTGTGTGTGTGTGTGTGTGTGTGTGTGTGTGTGTGTGTGTGTGTGTGTGTGTTAGTTACAGGCCTTGAGTCGGGACAGCTTAGTGATAGCATATTGTTATGAAATCAGTCAGTGTGTGTGTGTGTGTGTGTGTGTGTGTGTGTGTGTGTGTGTGTGTGTGTGTGTGTGTGTGTGTGTGGGTGCGTGCGTATATAAATGTGTGTCTGTGTGTCTGTCTCTCTGCCTCTGCCTGTGTGTGCACGACTGTGTGTGTGTGTGTGTGTGTGTGTGTGTGTGTGTGTGTGTGTGTGTGTGTGTGTGTGTGTGTGTGTGTGTGTGTGTTTTAGTATGCGCGCTCATGCATTTTTTTTTTTTTGTTCTTTTGTAATTGATATTTTGTTTCAATATCTCAACCTTGGACACAACCCCAGTATTT
>JADBJO010006633.1:52500-57500 GCA_016801955.1 Conus betulinus | reverse complement strand
TTGTTTTGTTTTTTGTTTTTCAATATTGGAGATATCTAGCGACTGCTATGAGTTGATTGTTGCTGTTTATCGTTTTTGTTGTTGTTGTGCTGCTGTTGTTTGTTTGTTTTTGTTTTTTGAACTCGCCACCCCAGGATGCGCAGCAGCAGTACGCACACACATGCGGACCAGCAGACAGATGAGCGGGAGGAGCGAGGGAGAGGAGGGAGGGAGAGGAGAGAGAGATGAGAGAGAGGAGTTCCGAGAGAGAGTGTCTAGAAGTGAAGGAGTGTGGTTTTGATGACCAGAGGTATACAGCGAGAAGGTTTACCCAGGGGAGAGGTGAAGCGAGCTGTCCGTGCAATCCTTACCTCCCCCTTCCATCCCCCAACCTTTCCTCAGTGTACCGAGCCCCTGTCCTGGCACGAGGGAACTTACGAAACACGTACATGTATATCCAAGCATTTACGACAACCGTTTACCGTTGTGGTGCTAGCAGAGGGTGCGTGTGTGTAAGCGATTTGCTGTTCACTCATACGAGTCGGTCGTTGATCGGAGAGCTGTCAGCGAACATTCCTGGACACAGAGTCCTCTTCATTGCGGTCCATTTTGCAGAGGTTGGGGTTGTCCCGTCTTCATTGGTGTGGGGCGAAAGTCCTGCCTTTATTGATCTTCTTGGAGTCTGGTTCTTCAAATCTTCAAATCAAACGCCACGTCGTCTCCATAGACCTTAAGTGACTCGGGGTGTGCGCATGTAAAAAAAAAAAAACAAAAAAAAAAACCCGGAGGTCCGGGTTGTCCCGTCTTCACCGGCGTTGGGGGGGGTGGGGTGGGGGGTGGGGGGCTGGGGGGGGGGGGGGGGGTTGTCCTGCCTTTATCTTCTTGGAGTCTGCTTTGCAGAGGTCCGGGTTGTTGGCCCATCTTCACCGGTGTGGGGCAACGGTGCTGCCTGTATTCGTCTTTTCCCCATCCACTATGCTGTTGGTAGGCACTGGAAGAGTTTGTATTTATCTGTAGATAGGAAAGGCTGGTACGAGTGGGAAATCTTATTCAGTTTTTTCGTGGTAGCAGCTGAGATTTTTGTTGTTGATGTTTGTTTGTTTGTTTGTTTAAACCAGTGTTTACTCAGTTCTTTTCCTCTGAGAAGGTTTTTTTTTTTTTAAACCTGTGCAAAGGTGTTGATGTAGCAGTCAGAAAAGTGCCGTTTTTCACTCATGGAAAATAGGAGGAGGTCATTTCGGAAATCTTTCTTTATTACGTGTAGTTCCATTCGGGAAAGTGTTCACTTTGAAGAGGGCTAGCTGTCCTATACTGGTTTAGTAGCCTTGTTAATAATCCATGTAGTGATTAAGAATTGAATTCATTACAGGCGTGGAAACATGCAAGTTCGTCTAGCCATTCTACTATTAATGTTTGCTCCATATTATTCGTAACGGAATGGAGAATTCAATCCATGGTGTATCAACTGTTTACGAGTGAGTTCCCTTTGGTCGAAAAAAAATATTCAGGGGAAACTAGCAGGCAAGTCGAGACGCGCAACGATGCTGACACGTGGCCAGTGTGTAATTACAGGGGGGTGGGGATGGGGTGGGGCTGGGGGGGGGGGGGGGGTTTAGTGGACACTCCTCAGCACACCCCGTTCATTGTGCTCGCTCCTTGTCTGTTTTCATCTTGTCTCGTTTTGTCATGTCTTGTATTTGTGGTACCCGTTCGTATGTTATTTTGTGTTTAGTTCGTCTTAGAATGCCAGGAATGCAAAGTGTTAAAGTGTGCTTTACCTTTTTTTTTTTTTTTTTTTTTTTGACCCGCTGGATTCACTTTGGGTGAAACGGAATATCTGATGATTGAGGCACTGGCCCTATGGCTTGAAACGTCTGCAGCGACATTTATAGAGCTAACACACACACACACACACACACACACACACACACACACATATACACACATACACACACATACACACACACACACACACACACACACACACACACACACATATATATATATATATATATATATATATATATATATATATATATATATATGTGTGTGTGTGTGTGTGTGTGTGTGTGTGTGTGCGTGTGTGTGTGTGTGTGTGTGAAACAGACCGATAAATTCCAGGGATAAGCAACAGTGCACCATTCCAACTACTTACTGAGCAGCTTGGTGTTGCAATGACTACAAGAAATATATTCAATTATAAAACAAAACTTGCTGCTATGTCTTAGATTGAAGAAATATTAGAATTATATATATATATATATATATATATATATATATATATATATATATATATATATATATATATATATATAAGCATTTATTCTTCCCCATTCACCCTCTCGAGCACGTACTGTTTGTTAGGCAGAATGAACTACCACTGCAGATGTGAATGATTATCTCTATTTCTTCAATTTAAACGTACGAGCAAGTTATATATATATATATATATATATATATATATATATATATATATATATATATATATATATATATATATATATATATATATTTTCCATTTATTTCATCTTCAATTTTTTTTTTTCCCTCTCAATTTCTAATCTTTGCCAGGTCATTGCTATAATGATGGAAGAATTGTTAACCTGCGCTTGTTTTCCCCCACTACTTAATTGTTCAGCATTATATATATATATATATATATATATATATATATATATATATATATATATATATATATATATATATATATATATGTGGAGCTTACGATTTCCCCATACACCCCACGCCTACTCATGAAATGCCAACGTGTAGTAACGCCCCCCTTATTGCCTCCTCATGCCACTCGCTGACCATGAGCAAGCATGTGTGCACGCACTACTGATCCCCAGTACAGTGATGGGGTTTTCAGCTTCCTTCCCTGACGTGCATTCACTGGTTACAGTGAATCAGCAGAGGCGCCCATGCCCGCCTCCAGGGATGCCCTAGTCTCTGCTATGTACGCCCACAAGAGACCAGTCCACAGGCCTGTGGAACATCCGAGTCCAGAAGGGTGGGGGGGTAAGGTGGGTGGGGGGGGGGGGGGGTTATCCAAGAGAGGGGGTCTTCTTACGTCTGTGTTGACTTCAGTGCTGCAAAAAGACTTCTTCCTCTGTGGCCCAGCAGTTGAGTGAACCCCGGCGTCAGTGTGGTGTTGTGGTGTGAGATGTTGTGTAGTGGGGGTGGTCCCACCTCGTTTAGGAGCAACAATCTGTATTTTTTTTTTTTTTAATAGTAACCGGTTTGTTTTTTTTTGTTTTGTTTTGTTTTGTTTTTGTTTTGTTTGTTTGTTTGTTAGGATGTGGACCCTTGTCTGTGTGCTAGTCGTGTTTCTGGCTTTTTTTTTTGTCTTCTGGGGGAACTAGTAATAGTGGGGAAGGTATTTTGGACTTAGCGGGTATCCCTGCGGTGTTCCATGTTAGTTTGTTGTTGTTGTTGTTGTTGTTGTTTTTTGCCCCGTAGAGTAGTTCTTTGTAAGGGCGCTTTCCGTGGTCCCTTGCTGAAACCGACAGGCGTTCGTTTGGAGCCTGTGCACTTACGGCACGTGAAGAGCTCTAGGTCTGTAGTCAGGCTTGCGCCACAGCGGCAGATGTTGTCTTCACAACACGTGGCTTTAGGGTCTTCACAGGCCTGCGTTCCGTCTGCCTGTGTGCATGAGCCTCCAACTTTCTTTGGTTTGGGATCTGTGCAACAGGATTGCAAAAGATTGTAAGAGTGCGGTTTGTGGAAGTTTGCCTGTGCACGCGCACCTATAGACACACACACACACGCGCTCGCGCGCGCGCGCGCGCGCGCACACACACACACACACACACACACACACACACTCACACACACACATACACACGCACGCACACACACTGCTAATTTCAAGAGATTTCAATCGTCACAAAAGTCGTGTCTCTGCCCTTTCTGTTCTTAAGATTTTCCTGTGTATTACAAAAAAAAAATGTAGCAAGTATATTTCTTTATCTCGCCAATTGCTGTTTGACATAGGCTGTAGATTTGACTAAATTTGCTATTGTGAATCGGCCTGTTTGTATTCTGCGTGGTTGACAGGTAAAATATTATGCGTATTACAAACATGAGTTAACCTATTTGATACGGTTCTTTTCATTAATTTATATCTATGAGATGTTAAGGCTATTGAGCGATGACTGTTCACATCCATATAGGTGTTCCGTGTTTGCGTATTGGGAGAGAGTGATGGAACGTTGCCAAAGGATAGGCATTTGACCATCATTCCAACGCTTTGGAACACACACGCACGCACGCACGCGCGCACGCACACACACACACACACACACACACACACACACACACACACACGCGCGCGCGCGCGCGCGCGCGCGCGCGCGCACAAAGAAAATAGACATTGTTGGCTGGCTGGTGATGCTGCATTTCAGTACAAAGACCATGAAGGCCTGTGGGTGTTTTCTTGTTTCCAAGATGGCATAGGCATTCTTTCTGTAATGCAAAGGGGGCATTAAGGTAATTGGAAATCTGGTGGTGTGTGGAGTGCGGTATAAAGACACCCCACCCAACCCCCCTCCACCCGCTTGTTCTCAGTACCATTTATTGTTTACCCACACATCATCGTTGCCACTGTTTATTTTTGCTGCTGTTGATTAGTGAACGAAAGCCCCCGTTTTATCAAACCTTGGAGGTGTTGGCTTTGATAGGGCATTCCGGCATATTAACTCCATTTTTTTAAAAAATCTTTTTGTAACTACCAGATGTAAGACAGTGTAAATTCATACCTCCTTTTCACATAGGAAGAGCTATACTGCTGCTTTGCTCACGACTATCACAGGCTTAGCGGTCACGTTTCAGTTCTATCATTTTAGATTGTTCCTGACTTTTAAGTTTTATTTATTTATTTGATTTGATTTTTTGGTAAGCTCTCCAATATTCTGTGCCATCCCAGTGGCACTGCATCAACACAGCCACCGCCCGGCCCGGCCCTCCGCAGCCTCAGCACTGACAATCCACAGGGAGCAGTCAGTGTCAAGTCACCAAAAGGC
>JADBJO010006633.1:42500-47500 GCA_016801955.1 Conus betulinus | reverse complement strand
AACTTCTTTCTAATTCTATCTGTTACTCGGAGCACACACACTTTTAAGTGCATAAGCTTAAGATGAATTACTCCTCAGGCATTCAGGAATATTTTCAACAGTCCTGGAAAAAAAAAAATTGAGATTAGCTTTCGATGACCAGAGTCAGAAAGTTGCTCCATCCATCACTAAAAAGAGAGAGAGAGGGTGGAGGTGAAATTTTGACAGGAAAACTACCCTATCATTCTAATAGAGAAAACGTTGTATTCTTCCCCTAGAGGGCCACACCTGTACCTCCTACTCGTCACAGTGTGTGTTCCACCGACCCCTGCATTTACATTCCTTTCTTTGCTCCTTTGTTCCTTGCTTTTCTACCACTCACGAAAGATTCATCACAACTAAAGAAGGAAACTGATCTGATCGAATTTACACGGCAGAAGAAACAATGAGGTCTAACCATCTGCTAAACAAGGCTTGGACGATAGAGAAGGTCACAAAAAAGGGGGAGTAGGTACGTCTGGAAAAAATGGATAGGAATGAAGGAAAAAAAATCAGACACAAAAGAAAAGAAGAAAGATTAAAAAGAAACCCGAATTGACAGAAATAGAAAGCAGGCACATAAAACAGTAGGACAGAAACAAAGAAAGCCAGAAAGATAGACAAAAAAGGAAGAAAGGAGCGCCAAAAAAGAGAGGAAAACAAGAGAGAGAAAAATATAGAGTGAGAAAAAGAACAGAAGACAATACAAATCGATGGTTAAAAGAAGAGAGAGGAGAAAGGAAAAGAAAGAAAAACACAAAGAAAGAAATATCTTTGAAGTAAAAGTAAGAGCAGAAATAAAGATACCAAGGAAGACAGAACAGGATGAAAAATAAAAGACAAGCAAGAGAGAGAGACAGACAGACAGACAGACAGACACAGGCAGAGGTAGAGAGAGTCGGGGAACAAGAAAAACAGAACGGGGGGGGGGGGGGGGGGGGGGGGGGGGGGGGGGGGGAGTTAAAGGAAAACAAACAAACAAACAAACAAAGTGGGGAAAAACACTGCCAGACAAGAACGAAAGAGAGAAACACAGACTCACTGCACTGTTTCTGATTGTCACACACAGCACTGGGCACACAGTCCTCATCATCCCTGCAGTCCAAGGACCCAAGAGGCATTCCTGTGGTAAGGTAAGGACACACAACGGCAACAGCCCTGATCACATCACCGCACATCAGACAGAGGTGGCTCTGTCGCACCATTCTTACGCAGCAGATAATTGGGACGACGCATAGACATAGCAGCTTGCGTGGGCACTTCTCTTGTAGGACATCATTTTATCACAAGCCTCATCCGCACTAGCTTACACTAGCTTCGTCCCCAGTTTGATAAGTGCTTGTTCATTCTTCGGTTTCATTGCCTTTAATGTTGTTTGTCTTGATTGAAGAAACCATGGAGGTCGAAATGCATCGTGTTTTGTCTTGTCGTTTGTCTCTTTCGTTTAGTGGAATAGTAATTTTTTTTTCTTTTTCAGCCTGTTTCAAAGTGCGTCTGCAGTCAC
The DNA here is from genome assembly GCA_016801955.1 of Conus betulinus. Classification (NCBI taxonomy): domain Eukaryota; kingdom Metazoa; phylum Mollusca; class Gastropoda; order Neogastropoda; family Conidae; genus Conus; species Conus betulinus. Next base: position 45,978 of record JADBJO010006633.1, on the reverse strand, counting down.
CTCGCTTTCAAACCAGCTCAAATGAATTGATTCTGAAACTAAGCTGCTCTTTTGTGGGGTCTGCTAAAGGAGAAATACATGCCTACCTCAAAATCTTACTATCGGGAACAGATGTTATTAAAATCAGGAACAAATTGAACATTTCAAAAATTTTCGGGAACACTCAACTTCCGACGGCGATCTTGTTTTTTACGCGGCTGCCGCTGGGGTCCATTTGAGTATCTTCATCATCTGTCTCACACACTCGCTTCAGTCTTAATGCTAGCCAAGTTTGATGGTCGAGAGCGCTTTTTTCTGAACCTCGGCTCCGTTCGGTATGTTTCGTCGACGGATATGTACGTGTGAGCATGCGCAAAGCGCTTCAATTCAAGCGTCCTAACTGTCAACCGGTTTTTCCCTCTGTGAAAAATTGTCCACTCGTTTGATTTCGTTTTCTTTTTTTTTCTTCTTTTTTTTTTTTTTTTTTTGTTGTTGTTGTTGTTGTTGTTGTTGTTTGTTTTTTTTTTTTCGGAACACGCGATCCCTGACCGTAACGTCCGGAACAAACCTCGAATTTGATGTTTTCCAGTAACAAATACGGCTATTCCGTGTCAGTAGGCATTTAATGAATTAAAATACATGCACATCTATTAAGTTAGTGTCATGTGTAATAAGGGAGACTATCTAATGATGATGTGTTGGTAGTCTGCCTGTGTGTGCGGTTATATTTGTATATGTAAATGGGTGTGCCAGTGGTGAGCTTTATCATTGGTAATTTCTCATTACAAAGCACGAGTGATATCAGATTTGGCAAACTGACCTGTATGACAAAAACCTATCCAGTCATCCCATGCATAAAGCTGTCACTGGTTTGTAACTCAGCACTACGAATTTTCAGTAATACAATCAATATAACAAACCGTCATGTTCTTAGGAACTGCAGTTACAAAAAAAATAATGTGCACACTGATACCACGCACGCACGCACGCACACACACACACACACACACACACACACACACACACACACACACGTTTTAGTGATACTATATACAAAAAACTGTGGCAATTATTACGTTACATTATTCCAAGATCTGACCATTCAATGCCAGTACCACTATGCAAAAGTGGAGAGATGAATCATGTGTCGTAAATACAGAACAATGTTCTGGTTCACATGCAGGGAAAAGCATCGCGCATGCCACCTCAAAAACATGACACAACACTGATGATGGGTAGTTTAATGGACAAGTGATTTGTTGGTTTAAACGAACAAAAAAGTACTGGGACAAAACTGCCTAACAAAAGTAGAACTCTTGGATGAAGTTTAAAATTCACCTTTAGCCTATACACACGTCGGTTGTTTGTAACCAGTATACAGAGCAGCAGTACCAAAGGTCATGACTTTCAAGTGTGCTGGTGTTGTCACAAAAGATGAGCCAGGTAAGATTGGGAAGTGAGTGGGGTGGGGGGGGAGGGGGGGGGGGGGGGGGGGGGGGGGGGGAGGGGGGGTGGCAGGATAGGGGAGCAAACCACCACGACTACCACCACGACACCACCACCACCACCAACAACAACAACACCGAAAAAAAACAATGAACTATGGGTGATGACACCGCATGGCGTTGAAGGCATGTGAAATAAAGCCAAACTCAGACTGTGGTAAGTCGTCTGTTGGCGGTTTAAAAAAAAAAAAAAAATATTATTATTTTTTTTTATCCACACTGTCTGTGCTCGTCGTGAGGTGGTAAAACATCCAAGGTGAGAGGTTTTTTTTTTTTTTTTTTTTTTTTTTTTTTTTTGTGCGAGCATCAATTCATCTCACTGTTCCATTCACTCACCACAGGTCACCATCAGCTTGGGGAGTTAATTCGTTAGATGTGATTTGAATATGGCAACCTGACTCTCTTGTTTTGTTCCACGAGTGCCGACTCGTGTGAGCTGAAGTGACTGTAGTTATCATTAGGTAAAACAAACCAGTTATTTTGGGTATTCATTGTTAACCACCTTGCCCTCTTTTCCATATGTCTATTCCGAAATAAAGTGTGTAAAACACCTCGAGGGTTAGGTGTCAGGATAAATGTTCTATACCGTTTAAATACTCTGGGTTTGTGTGTGTGTGTGTGTGTGTGTGTGTGTGTGTGTGTGTGTGTGTGTGTGGCTTGTTGTGTGTTGTTATTGTTGTTTTGGCTTCCAAGACTATCTGTATGTATTATATGTGCGATATGTGATCTTTAGGCTACCGTACCATCAAATTCAGTTTGTGGAGCATAAACTGCGTGACTCTTACACACAGGGGGTCAAGAACAGCTCAGTTAGTAGAGCACCAGATTCATGATGTTGTTATCCTTGAGTTGCAGGTTCGAATCTCTGCCAGGCTGTTTGGGGACGGGGGGGGGGGGGGGGGGGGGGGGGGGGGGGGTCGGGTGGTTCCATCGGAGTGAACATTTGTTCTGACTGCATTTCTCAAAAAAAAATCTGTCGGATGAGACTATAACATGAGGTTCCGTGTGTGAACGTATGCATAACATCCTGCACACATGCAAACTCCCGTCACCAGCTTTTGGGAGAGAGGGTCCGTTTTGACCTTTGGTGTGGATGACAAGTATACACACTGCAGGCATGAAAGAATGAAAGAATTACAAAACTAAAACAAAAAAACATCCCAGTGACTGATACCCGACTAAATGACATGGGAAACTGCAGACTGCAGCTTCTAGCTGGCAGCTCTTCGGTCGGCTGTACCTGGGCAGGCAGCTTGTTATGTCAATGAGAGCGTGGGTTGTAAAGTGTTCTGAGCTTGGCCCTCTTAACGATGGTAGGCGCTGTATAACTCTAAATGATGATAATAATAAATAACATAATGATAATAATTTTAACAGACCATGCTCCCCAGGTGGTTGAGCTGTTTTTAAAAAATCTCAAAGGGCGCTTTGACACTATTTATTATATATATATATATATATATATATATATTATATATATATATATATATATATATATATATATATATATATATAATGAATACTTATATAGCGCCTATTCTCGGCTAGAGACCAACCTCTAAGCGCATTACAATCCACACTCGTTTACACAACGGGTCGCCTACCTGGGTGGTGCCGACTGAAGAGCTGCCAGCTGGCGCTTCATTCAGTCGTTTCCCCGTGTCATCCAGTCAATATCGTTCAATATCGTTCACTCAGTTTCCTTGCTTCTTCATTCTTTCCATTTCTCACGCAGGGTGCATGCTATGTGTAATGTGCCATCCATACCAACGGCCAAACTGGCATACTCTTCCCGAAAGTTGGTGATGGGATTTTACGTGTGTGCAAGATGATATGCGTGCGTTCACACACGGAACCTCGGTTTATAGTCTCATTCGAAAAGACTGTATATATATATATATATATATATATATATATATATATATATATATATATATATATATATATATATATATGAATGCTTATCTTCCCTATTTCTTCAATCTAAGACATAC
>JADBJO010006633.1:25000-37500 GCA_016801955.1 Conus betulinus | reverse complement strand
GTGAAAATGTTGGACAATGTGATGAAAATGATAATAATAACAGATCTACTGCTACTACTGCTGCTGCTATTGATACTACTACGAAAAGCCACACACACACACACACACACACACACACACACACACGCGCGCGCGCGCACACACACGCACGCACACATTACAACATTTTTGTGATGGTTGTTCTGATCATGACGATGATGAGATCTCGGTAACCTGCGGATCATTATTCTGAAAGAATCAGCCACTCACACAGAGTCAAAGCAATGATCAGAATAGTTCATTCACACTACCAATGCTATCAGTACAGCCATGTCTACCATGAATCGTGGTCCTAACAGTTACTATAAAGAATTTTGACAGCTACCAGTAGGTAGGTCTATGAGCATTGTAGTCTAGGCTAAAGAATCTGCGAGATGCTTTCGGCGCTCATCTTTGAACGTTGATAAGAAAGGACACAACTCATGGTTGCAGAAATACAGAGAGAGAGAGAGAGAGAGAGAGAGAGAGAGAGAGAGAGAGAGAGAGAGAGAGAGAGACAGAGACAGAGACAGAGAGACAGAGAGAGAGAGACGAGAGAGAGAGAGAGAGAGAGAGAGATGATACTGGCAATTTGCTATTAATTTCATCTGGCACTAGTGCTAGAGGGGTTTAACATAAACTCTTTAACTGCAATGAATCAAAATGCAAAAACTTTTAATGTCTAACAGTCATAAGCATGGGGATCAGAGAGACCCAAAAGAGACAGACAGACAGTCAGGCAAGCATAGAGGCAAACAGGTAAAAAAAAAAAAAAAAAAAGGAGAAAATCAACGGCAGTGTAGGCTTAGGAGGGAAACAGTTTTCGTCCTGGTATCAGCCTATGCATTTCCACCTGGTTGGAAGAATGGTTAAGTGTTTAATCAAAAGGAACTGAATATACACCTCTCTGTTTTCCGCAGAGTGTATCTTTGTGCTTACACAATCCAACCAACTGCAGCTTGGTTGCTGCAAACTGAACCAAGCATTGACACAAGTACACAGACATGTCTGGCTGGTATCTCTGCGGGCGTTCTCAGAATGTGACCAGCTGCACCTTGGTTTGTGCAAACTGAACCGAGCACTCACAGATGTACAAGCGACATATTCAGCTAGTACACCCACACTTGAAGCATGATCTCATTCAAATAGATAAAGATGGTCGCCGCGTGAGTTAGAGTTTGAACAATTTCGAAATTTCGAAAAATTACAAAAGCAAAAACTTGTAAGAAAAAATGCACTAGAGAGCATCGCAGTAGTTACGTAATTCATGAATTCATTCACATTGCGAAACACGTCGCAGCACAAGTCAGCGCCTGAACAATTCTGAATATTTCAATCCCATCAAAAACAAATCTAATGAAAAGCAAATGCACGGTGAACTTCATAGTATACTTTCATCTCCTCAAACAAAATGGAAGATGGCACAAACTTGTAATGCTGGCCGTTTCCTAACGTGTTAGATTGCACTTGTTTGCTGTGAACGGGTCAAATGTCACTGCCAGCTAGGGGCTGATTTAGGCCCGGGCTGGAACGGTTGTGTGCTGCCTTAAAAAGTAAAGTGCAGACACACTTAAGTTACAGTGGTGATACATTAAACTCTGCAAACATTCCTCAAGTGAAGAACCGATGCTAAAACCCATCAATGATAAGTGTAAATACTGACCAAACGAATGACGAGCATGACAGAGAGAGAGAGAGAGAGAGAGAGAGAGAGAGAGAGAGAGAGAGAGAGAGAGCGAGCAACAAATGTAGGCTGTCGCCCACATTACATGCTCTCAAGTTTTGTATCAAGAACTGTTCAGTACTTAAAAAGGGTTAAGTAATTAGAGTTGGAATCATGTTTATGTGACTTGAAGGCTTCCTATTCATCTGATTTACTTTTTTTTCTCTCTTCAGCAAAAAGCAGCCATTTATCACAAGTGGCATTTAAGCATTGGATACAGAAAGAGAAGAGGTAGATTTAAATGAAGAACAAGCTGCTGCAGGTTCTCAGATCTACACAAATCGACACTAGTTCTGGCCATCCCTGTAAGCCTTTCCCTGACCAGTCACACTCACTGCAAAATCCGCGATGACACTTGGTCCTTCCCAAACACATATCGGTGTGGTCAGTACACTTCTGCCCAATCTCCAGTTCTGGAAGAAAGTGCAATTCCACACACATCAAAGTGGACAGTTCTAGAAGAAAATGTCCTTGAGAAGAAGAAGAAGAAAAAAAAGCATAGACATGAAATAGCACTATATTCTTACCATATCGCACCTATATTGTCATGTTTCCTTAATATCCACGTGTCGACTGAAGACAAAATCAAAGTATTATTACTGCAAAATTAAAATACCATACGTGTTTACCCTAAAACCGCTGTTGGTGAGCTTTGCAACTAAAACGAGCATATTTTCTACAAAAATGAGGGCACGCAACTTCCAGGGTTTTTTGTTTGTTGTTGTTTTTTTTTTGTGAGTTGGGAGAAAAAGGAGGGGAGGTGGGTGGGGAGTATGCTTTACACGGCAAGCAGCAGATAATTGGGGAATACCTGTTCTTGTGTACCTACTCTAGAAAAAGGTTTCTCGCAATTCAACCCTCGTTTTTTTCTGTACTGCTTTCCGTTTTGTTGGTTGAATCGATGATGTTTTTGAGATTCGGCATATAATTTAATGTTACTTTTGTTGAATATCTTGGATAGTTTGTGCTCTTTTTGGGAAAGATAATGTCAGAATTTTAAAGAAATCTTTCCTACATTTGTCCTGACTCTTCCATCGTATGGAGGATTGTACCATATGATTTTCCTTTTCCTGTTCTTCTTGTGTCTATTCGTGTCATTGCCTGGGTCGTATCGTAATTCGTAGTTGTAGCCACTTTTGTGTAACGCTTCTTGGTATTCAGCTGCAGCGTTTGTTGAATACTGTTTCATTGCATGACAAATTAGATAGTCTCTTGTTTATGCCTCTAGGTATTGTTTTCAGTATGGAAGGTGGGTGGTTACTTTTGATATTTACATAAACAGGTGTGTCATTTTTATTTTTTTTTGTATGGTTTATATGTGTGTTGATTGAGGTCTAACGTTATGTCTAAATAATTCACTATCTGTTTATTTGCTTCTTTGGTGCTTTTTAGATTTTGGTTGTGTGTGTGTGTGTGTGTGTGTGTGTGTGTGTGTGTGTGTGTGTGTGTGTGTGTGTGTTTGTTTGTGTGTGCGTGCATGCGTGCGTGCGTGCGTGTGTGTATGTGTGTCAAAAAAAAAACAAAATCTTTATTGAGGGTTAAAGAATAAACTTTACACCTTTTTTTTCATCCTGCCATCACAAAAGTAATCATAATCATAGAGAACAAACAATGAACAAAATCATGTACGAACGTATTACGACGAAGAAAATGCACAAAAAATGAAGTAACTAACACATTCGAAGGATCATAACTCTACCAAAGCGAGTGCACAAAATTTCAATAATGATGTAATGAACATTACACATAGGCGAGAGAGGAGAGAGAGAGAGAGAGAGAGAGAGAGAGAGAGAGAGAGAGAGAGAGAGAGAGAGAGAGAGAGAGAGAGAGAGATTTCTGTAATGGAATACGCATTCATCGTTCCATACTTTTTTCCGTCAAACTCCTTTTAAGAGCTCTTTTAAATATTACATTCGAAGGACACGCTTTTAAAGATGATGCCAAATTGTCCCATATCGTTCCTCCAGAATATGTAAAACCTGATTTGTAGAGATTGTTGCGGGATCTGGGGAAAGGAAAGCTTGTGTGTCTATTTTCACTGATTACAAAGTTTTGGATGATTTTCTTTGGAGCTATTCCTATCACTACATTGTACATACATAAACATTTGTTGAAGAAGAGTCTACCTTTAAACGGTAAAATATTTAATGTTTTGTGACCAATCCCTCTTAAAGTAAAAGCTCTCAGCTGTATTATCTTTATAACTCTTTTTACGTAGACGACCTATTTGTTTTCAAATTAGTTTCACCAGAATTATCCCATAAAGTGGACGCATAGTTAATAAGAGATAGAATGTGTGCGTGAAAGAATACTTTCCTGGTTTGAAGATTAAGAAAATGTTTTATTTTTTGTGAGTTGATAACTTCTTTTGGATATACGTTTTCCAAGATCAGTGATTATGATCATACCATGATAAGTCGTTGTCAATAATGACCCCCTAACATTTTATTAGATGTTACCTCCTCGATCTTTTGGTCTTTGACGTATAATGATGCAAATGGAAGAACTCATTTTCTGTCGTTTTTGGACGTGTGGTCATAAACATACATTCAGTTTCATCTGCATTGACGGGCATGTGGTTCATTTCTGTCCACAGATTTAGTTTATTGATATTGCTCTGAAGGTTATTTATTAAAGTGGTAGTATCAGCACTATGTGACTGAAGTGAAATATCGTCAGCGAACATTTCATATCCGCATTTCATGTATAAAGGCAAGTCATTTATGTACATAGCAAAATAAGTGGGGTCCTAAGACAGATCCTTGAGAAACACCAAATTTCAAGGAAGTAACCCAGACCTGTTGGAAAGTAGCTCCAACAAGCTGTTGGCGATAAGAAGTTCAATATGCCCAGTGGCAGTGACTTCCACCAAAGTCTAGCAAATGCAATTGTTCACATCAGTTTCACGCCCAGCTTTCTTTTTATTACATCACACACACACACACACACACACACACACACACACACACACACACACACACGCATACACACACACGCGCGCGCGCGCATGCATACACATATACACACACACCTACCTCACACACACACACACACATACACACGCGCGCGCGCGCGCGCGCGCGCGCGCGCATGCATACACATATACACACACTCCTACCTCCTATACCCCTCACACACACACACACACACCACACACACACACACACACACACACACACGCACACACACACACACACACACACGCACACACACACACACATACACACACACGCGCGCGCGCACCACACACACACACACACACACACACACACACACACACACACACACACACGCTAAAGCATTCTCAACCAGCAAGTTGCCTCTGTTGCATTTGATTCGTGTGTATTCAGGATGTCATCAGGTTGAGCAGAAGTTGGTCGTACGAAATACGGGGAGTGTGGGTCATGGTGAGGGTATGTTATGACTGAACACTGGGTCATAAAACCTGTTACGACCGGGCGCTATTGCGTTCATTCCCGGGCATGGAGGAGTAATGGAGAGGAACTTGGTTAGGCGGAGTTGTCTAGCCGCCGTTATACAGAGAGGAGGGGGAAGCGAGAGAAGGGGCCGAGGAGGAGTGTGGGGGGAGGGGGGGGGTTCGATCAAGGGCGCTTGAAGTTTGAGGGGGCAGTGAATTGTTTTCTGCGAATACGGGGTGGATGGTGAGTTACGGACTCTACTGGTGGATATTCATTAGTTGGGGCTCTGCTTTGCTGTCAGAAACTCATCCGCCTGTTTTGTTGATTTTGAACGGAATGCCAGTCATAGACAGACCTGTGTTGACGTTTAGAAGTCACTGGTCTATTCGGTCTTGGGACTGAAAGGGGGAAGAAGAACAGCTTAAACTTAATCGCCAGTTTGGCAGTACCTACTTCGCTAGGATGGATGAGGTTACTGTAGAAGGCTAGTTTTGGGTTTTCCTTCAGTGGTTGTGGATATGGTGTAATTGTCCATAAAATCCTACGTTCAGCATTTCACATGCTTTCTGCGTACTGAGATCAGTGGGTGAAATAAGGGTATTGAGGTGGTGTTCGCCTACTCTCGGGTATTATAGAAGTGATGACTATTCTGGCATTTGGAAAAATCTGGGTGGCCAGGTGGATAAGGTCACACCATGTCTCTCTGGGGACTTCTCCTGTCGCTCTGCAGTCATTGATCCCTACACGAATAATCAATACTTTGAGCTCAGGCCACCCTTTTTGATGTTTAGCCAGTTACACAAGTCTTCATTTGTCGTGCCTGAGACACATACTTTTGACACAAAGTGTTGTCGAGGCACTGTGCGTACGTGCGTGCGTGCGTGCATTTTACGCATTTAAAACCAAGACATGGTAAACTCACTGCATGTATCCAGATTCACATGTGCTTCCAGCTGTGCAATGTTCTGGACTGCCATAACAGTTCCCTCCAAGCTGAATTTCTGAAACAATAACCAAATACAATGAAATAAGTAAATCAAACAGACGTACATAAAATGATATTAGACAGGATTTTTGTTCATGAAATCAAGTTGAAAAGGGGAAATAAACCTAGATATTTAGACACAAATCGAACACCATCAAAGACATTTTTTTTGAAATACACATATTAAGCAGGTGAGATGCACACGCACACTCTGTCTCTGTCTTTCTGTCTGTCTGTCTGTCTGTCTGTCTGCTCTCTCTCTCTCTCTCTCTCATCTCTAGATCTCTCTCTCTCTCTCTCTCTCTGGACAGATAGATAGATAGACAGATAGATAGATAGATAGATAGATAGATAGATAGATAGATAGATAGATAGATAGACAGACAGATGGTCACAGTGAAGAAAGCTGTCTCTGTACAGTAACTTTATCAGACGTGAGGACTGACATTCTTCAAGGGTGCCTTGTCACAAAAACGCAAACATATTAAACACTTGGATAAATATGCAACAAACGGGTTGACCTTTGGTGACCCCCAAAATAATCTAAATTGAATGCACACGCATTAAAATCCACGATAAAACGTATCGGGGCAGTACCAATGACATCAAAAATAATAAAATAATAATAATAATGATACATATCGCGCGCACACGCATTGAAAATCACGGATAAAAAGTATCGGCACAAGAGTACCAGTGAACCAACAGGTCATCCACGCTAAGAAATGTTTTTCATTCACTCCAAAGCCTATTGAGGAAGTGTGGGTACACGGTTGGGCCATTTCGGCTGTGTGGATATGAACATAAGCCGTCCTATCCTGAGTCACTCTCAACCAGGAAGGACTGCCAGACTGCACGCAGAGTGACACTCTAGCCTGTTTCAGCAGCGCTGTGTCTCCTCCGGTCAGTTGCTTCATGGCGGCCTGGTGTTGACTGCTTCCCGAGACAGACGGCACTAAGGCTGTCAAAGAACTAATCTGGAGCAGTCAAATTGGTTTTGTTCCACGATCATCATCAAACACGGGAAATAAATATGGAAACACACAGCTACTAAAAAAAAAATCCATAACAAAAGGCAGGTTTTTGTCCAAAAATCCATGCCAATCTGACTCCACCATATCCTGTTGAGTCTGTTCAAATAGCAACGGGAGTTGAATTCAAACAGATTCTTGAAAATGTTTTCCCATTGAAAGCTATGGGGAAATATCAATTTGTGTATCTTTTTGTGAGAGTTATCTGCGAAATCTGAGACATATTTGTAAAGAACCCAGTTGTCTTTTTCCCTTTTGTGTATTCAATAAGCATAACTTCCCACCGTATTCATTATGTTTATTTGCGTTCGGGGTTATTTTCAGTAATGCTGTTCACGACATGATAATGTTGTTCATGACATAAATACTCCATTCAAAAGCTGTTCACGACGTAAATACTGCATTCAAAATCTGTTCACACGACGTAATACTGTATTCAAAACGCTACTCACAACATACACACTGCATTCAAAAGCTGTTCATGACATAAATGCTGCATTCAAAATCTGTTCACAACATATACACTGCACTCAAAAGCTGTTCAAAACATAAATACTGCATTCAAAAGCTGTTCACAACATAAATAATACTGCATTCAAAGCTATTCACAACGTAATCACCACCGCATTCAAAGCCGTTCACGACATAAATGCTGCATCCCAAAGCTGCTCACCACAAAATACTGCATTCAAAAGCTGTTCACCACATAACTACTGCATTCACACCCCATCAACTATCAAAGAACACAAAAAGTGCGAGGAACTCACTGCATCTACTGGATTCGCACTTGAGTTCATTGTAGCAGTCGCCAGCTGTGCTACAGAGCGCGCCAGGTGCCCGCACTGTTACACACACCACACACAAGAAGAGGCATCAAGGGACGTAATGCAGAACTGCCTTTCCGAGAGTCCAGAGATGTCACCCCCACCCAGGTCAGCTCAGCCGCCTGGTATTCCACTGCATCCCTAGTAAAACGTCTTTCAAACAAAACATTTCAGTTGGCTAAAATAATAATAATAATAATAATAATAACAATAATAATAATAATAATGATGATAATAATGATAATCATCATCATAATAATAAATTCTTCACGTACATCCATGAATGCTTTTCTGTAATGCTCATATTCTGTCAGGTATTGATTATTCTTCAATCTTATGGGCAGCGGCAGTGACACATACATGGAACTAATTCACCCTATGGATAAGAGAGCACTAAAATTTGCCTTGTTGAGATCAAGCTCTCTCACTGCTGAGGGCTACAAGCAGCTCAAACATTCACTTTCAACGACAGGCTCATCTGTTTCAGTTTCAGTTTCATCCAGGAGGCGTGCGGACTAGTCCATAGACGTTACAACCACTTCCGCTAAGTTTTTGAGATCACACTGCGTACTGAAGCTGATGAATAAATGAATTAACAACTCAGATGAGAAAAAATTGAAGAAGAGGGTCTCGTGGGTTCGACTTAGATGTCTGACCTACGCATTAGCCCAACCCACTGGTAAGACCTTGAGTGCCTGCCTAACAGAACAAGAACGTCAAACACAACATTTACGTGCACGCGCACGCGGGCACACACACACACACACACACACACCACACAACAAGAACACAACAATCCCCTACCCCCCCTCCCTCACCCTCCCCCCCCCCCCCCCCCCACACACACACACACACACACACACACAACGCATACTCACTCTCTCTCAAAACACACTCACATACCAAGGCGTGCACACTCATGTCCCGTGAACTCACTAATTAACACGTCTGCATCACACCACTGATGAACACACGCGTCTCCAGTACATGCTGGAGGCCCTGAGAGACTCAAAGTCTTATCTCAGTTGACATGTGTTTGATCCTTTGTGTTTGTCATTAGAAAGGCCCAGTATGAGCTTGCCCCAATCTCTAGGAGTCTTCGCAGTGTTGGCCTTGAGATTATTCCAATGTTTGTTTGGTTGGTGATGTTTCTTGCTCTTCCTAAGTCTGGATGCGCGCCACTTCTCTCTTGATGTTCAGATCTGAAAGATGATCTATGGTATTGTGGCTTTGCTCTCTTATTGGTTAAGTGATTCTTCAGATTTCTTATCACATCAATCGGCCAAGCTGTAATCCAGTTCTTATCGTTGCTTGCCAGACCAGTGTGTCTGCTCTCTCGTTCCTTTAACTCCAGCATGTCCAGGGCAGTACATCCGTATGAGTCTCTCCAATGGAAGGCTGCGCATTAGTTCATTCCAAGCAGGGTTTCCCATTCCACTTTCACTGAAGTAGGTTCATGGAGTCAGTCAGTATCATGGCTTGTTGAGTTTGAAACTGGCTTGTGGATGTAAGCCAGTGGACGCTTGTGTCACTGCTTCTACCTCCAATGTTAGACTTGAAGTTGTTAGCCATTGTTTTCCTGGATAGTGCGCCTCATAGAGGGGCTCATCTATAACCAATCAGTATGAAAGCATAATGTAATGAATGGATTTTCTCCTTAAAAGATTAGACAGTTTCAAAATTAATTGTCACAACCAGGAACAAGCAGTATGGTTTCACCATACCTAAACTAATCGATATAAATCATGTTCGTTACACTATGGGGCTGGTTTTGGGAACGGTTTACCAACAACACATCAAAATAGCCATCAAGAGCGAATTCCAGTTCGAGAAATGATATGAAAGCTCATCTAGCCAGCAAAACCAAACACGCAGTAAAAAAAGCATTTCATTGATGCTTACTTCTAATCGTATACTTCACTTATTTATGATCTGTTTCCTATATATTTTCATCTATGCATTGTTTCATTTTCAGTGAACTTATCGCCTGATATTACCTTATTTGTTGATTAATCTCTGTCATGTTGTGCAGAATTATTCAGTACTATATATATATATATATATATATATATAGCTGAACAATGAAGTAGTGGGAGAAAACAAGTGCAGGTTACTATTCTTCCATCATCCATAGTAATGACTTGGCAAAGATTTTAAGTTTTCAGAAAAAAAAAAATTGGAGATGAAGAAAATATATATCATAAATATGAAAACCCTTCACTAACTGCATGACGGTACCATTGCAATCCCTCTCGAAGGCAGATCTACATATTGCCTGCTCCTAGGCCTTTCGTCCGCTGGATTGGAACTCATCAGGGAGACACGCCTGATTATGTCTGTGCTCTTGGCGTCAAATAGAGACACACCACAGTCCGTAATTCCGTGGTTTCTCACCACCAAGGGTTCAAAAAAGAATCCAACAGCACCCAAAACTGCCGGCGAAAGGTAGTAAAATGATAGAAAACGAAGGTGTGGAGAGGAAAAAGTTGCTGAAAACTAAAAACATTATGCAAACAGTATAAACTGTACGGGACATGTCGACAGCCTTTGAGCCTATCTATGCTTGAGGATCCATTTAAGGATGCAAGGAGATCAAAAGATATGGAACAGTCTAAGTGGTCAGCTCTGCTGTTCAATAACCGAAGCATTGTCAGCGGCTAAGAATTGTGCAGAACAACCTTTACTTGGATCTCATAAGGGATGCAATTGCCCACTGTTGACCAAACAATATAATGCTGAACAATTAAGTAGTGGGGGAAAAACAAGTGCAGGTTACAATTCTTCCATCATTATAGTAATGACTTGGCAAAGATTTGAAATAAAAAGGGAGATGAAGAAAATATATATTATGAATATGAAAACCCTTCACTAACTGCATGAGGGAACCACACACACACACACACACACACACACACACACACCTCTGCTTACTGTCGCAACCTCCCCTTTCAATCTTTGTCTACAGTGACACGAATCAAACATGAAAGACAAGCTAGATGTGTGGCTGGCACACAGAAAGGACAGCAGCAAAGCCTGCTCGCTTCAGTGCTCCACAGAAGATGGTAAGACAGACCACTACCATGAATCAAGAACGACAGCAGGGGTAAACCAGAGCGGTGACAGTTCTAGTAAGAAGTAAGGGAGGGATGGAAATGAAATTTTAACGTAACTCTTACAGAGAAACCATTCCCCTACAAGACACATCTACTCGCCCCTAACTCTCGTCGCACAGTTCTTCGCACTTTTTATGATGATTTTTTTTTTTTTTTTTTTTTTTTTTTTTTTTTTTTTTTTTTTTTTTTTTACGCACCATGTTCAATCTCTTTGTAATTCTCAAAAATGTCATGAAATGCCTGTGTTATTTTATTCAAAGAGCCGGACAACTTTTCTTAGTACATATTCATAACAACACATTTTACATTTGGGCAGTCAGCACACACCAGGTATACTTTCACACAACGCTTGTCAAATCCTGTTGAACATGCAGCATGAAATAAGAGGGCCCGTTAATAATGTTTATGACGAAAACCAAAGTATTTCATTTACAGCACCTCGATAATCACAAACTTGTTAATTATGGGCTTGCAGCTGTCTGTTTAATAACACTAAGCTCACTTCACATGGCTCACACTTTTGATAAACCACCATGCAAAATCAATCATTCCACAGTCAGGAAACTCTAACCACTACACTTTTGATTAGCAATTTAGAGAGGTGCTGAACCGTATTCCTTACACACACCAGAGAGAGAGAGAGAGGCAGACAGACAGACAGACAGACAGACAGACAGAGACAGACAGACAGACAGACAGACACACAGACAGAGACAGACAGACAGACTGACCGAGATAGAGACAGAGTGACAGACAGAGAGACAGACAGACAGAAAGAGAAAATGAGAAATAGAACGTGTACACTTACTACAGGAGAAATCTCTTGGGTAACGGCGTAGTCGCTATAGCAGACGCACTTGCCATTAACACAATTGGTTTTGCGGCAGGCAGAATCTCCTGGGCCGCCACAGGACGATCCCACTCTTCCTGGACGAGGCGCTGTCAGGACGTCACGTTTGAAGTGCGACGTGAACATCGACACGTGGAAAAGCGACCGTACAGAAGGCACAAAGAGGGGGTTAGGAAGAGCGGGCAGAAAGTGCTGATATACATAGTTAGTATTTCACTGCTGGCGTCAAAGAAAATGGTAAATCGATAACAAGATGCAGATAAACTAATCGAAAAGGTACAGAAAACACACACACACACACACACACACACACACACACACACACACACACATGCGTGCAGACATGCGTGCACACACACACACACACACACACACACACACACCACACACACACACACACATGCGTGCAGACTGCACGCTCGCATGCCCTCCCCCCCCCCCCCCCCCCCCCCTACACCACACACACACACACACACACACACACACACACACACACACACGCGCGCGCGCGCGCGCGCGCACACACACACACACACA
>JADBJO010006633.1:17500-20000 GCA_016801955.1 Conus betulinus | reverse complement strand
AGACAGACAGACAGAGACAGCGAGAGAGAGAGATAGCATGCACACGAATCGTAACCCACACTGCACACACACACACACACACACACCACACACACCACACACACACACACACACATGTAAACAACCGTAACACACACACACACACACACACACACACACACAACACACACACACACACACACACACACACACACACACACATGCAAACGCGCTCTGGGGCGCAAGCAATTAAACCAAAACCGATGCACCTGCCACAGATTCATACACATGCCCACGCAAACACACCAGCAAGCTTTTATCATTAGAATTATGATAACACTAATAATAATAATAATAATTATTATTATTATTATTATTATTATAACGATGATGATGATGACGGTGATGATGATGATGATGATGATGCCGATGATGATGATGATGAATGTTGTCTTCAATACTACTACTACTACTACTACTACTACTACTACTACTACTACTACTACTATCAACAACGTTATCATCACCATCTTGGCTGTCGTCAACATATAATCACCAGTTTACAGAAACATAAAAGCGAAACACTCACTGCAGCGTCGCATCAGGTAACACAGTGCGTTCGTTCTACACTCGCCTTCTGAGCATGGCCTTCCCAGATCCTTTTCTGTAACAGACAATCAGGTTAACTTTTACCCCACCTTCCGAATCATTTTCTGCAACAGACAGGTTAACTTACACTCGCCATCCCTTTTTTTTTTGTAACAGACAATCAGGTTAACTTACACTCTCCATCCAATCTTTTTTTTTTCTCTGTATCAATCAGGTTAACTTACACTTGCCTTCTAAATCATTTCTGTAATAGACAAGCAGGTGAATTTACACTCGCCTTCCAAATTCTGTTCTGTAACAATCAGGTTAAGTCACACTCGCCTTCCAAATCCTTTCATGTAACAGACATTCAGGTTCACTTATACTTGCCTTCCAAATTCTTTTTCTGTACAAGACAGTTTGTGACAGACAATCACGTAAAACTTACAGTAGCCTTCCGAACATGATTTTTTTTTTCTTTCCACATTCTTATCTGGAACAGACAGTCAGTAAACTCCCAGTTTTGTGATTAAAAAAAAAAATAATAAAAAAAAAAATTAGAAAAAAAAACTTTTCTCTTCATACACGCTCGATACCTGTGTGAATCCGAATTACAGCTCTTGTCAGCAGAACTGGGAAGCAAAAATAAAAAAAAATAATAAACTTAAGCAGAGGTACAAGACATTTCACAAAATGAAGTATTCATACCTTTCAATGCTGAGCAAGTCACAATCAAACAAACTTTACGGGACATACCTAACACAGACTGTGATTCACTGTGACCTGTTCTACGCAACAAGAAAAAAAAAAAAAAAAGAAGAAAAAAAAAAAAAAAAAATGGGCAAAAACAAAAAAGAAAACAAAGAAAACAAACACATTTGGGCGGTGATGACACGTGACATGACTAATCTGAGTCTTTTGAAGACCATCTACCATAGGACATTGCAGGGGCGGTGGAGACGAGGCCCGATAGAGGAAGAGGCGGACAGGTAAATTGCTGGGTGGACACAGAAAACTTATGTACTGCAGTCTAGGCACATTAGATATGTAGACAACTGGTGCAGCGTGTATCACGACAGCGCCCTGGAGATTCTGGAAGGCTTAAGGCCCAGTGACAATGACTCCAGTCAACCAGATGAAACCAACGTCTCTCCACATCAGAGGCACTGTCCATCAAATCAAAGGTCTGCTTTGGAGATCGACGATAATTTGTCAAGTTTGGCGGGACATATCAAGAGTTAGGTCTACTTTGGAGATCGACGATAATTTGTCAGTTTGACGAGATATATCAAGAGTTTGATGAACTGTAAGATTGAAGACGTGCATCGTTCCTGATGAAGCCATGACGATCGATCAAAGTGGTCATGTAATCAAGGTAAAGAAGGTCATTTAACCAAATCTTAGCATCGTTTAACGTCCCTCGAATACGACGTCAGAAGTACGGACGAATTGGCTTCTCCAAGGGAATCAGATCAAACAACCTGATGAAGCTCTCAGCTCAATCTTGCAGTACATGTACTGACACACACAAAAATGCAACAGCAACACACAACAACAGCAACAAGAACACAACAACAATAACAAAAAAAACAACAAAGAAAAGGAAAAAAAACTATGGATAGAGTCAACGAGGAGATTCTGACCAAGACAAAGACGTTCTGTTGCAGTCATCTTATCACCTTGCTGTGGAACTGGGAAAGACTACCCTCTGGATGCACATATCGCGTCATTGTCTTCCCCCCCTCCTCCCCCCCCCCCCCCCCCCCCCCCCCCCCCCTCCTTTGGCCCCCCCCCCCCCCCCCCCCCCCCCCCCCCTTTTTTTTTTTTATTTTTTTTTTTTTTAAACAACAAGCCTTCTCTCGACAATCCAAGTCACAAGGCAAGTGCTGTTGGTTTGACTTAAGTGCCTTGGAACTCTCTGCGTGACTGTGAT
>JADBJO010006633.1:10000-12500 GCA_016801955.1 Conus betulinus | reverse complement strand
TACTACTACTACTACTACTACTTTACTCTTAATATTATAATTGCTATTATTATTATCATTATTACTATCATTATGAATTATCATTATTATCTTGAGCACTCGCATAGCGTCTGTCCCTTAACTGGAGACCAAGCTCAAAGCGCTTCACAAACCACACTCTAGTTTACACAACGGGCTGCCTGCCTGTGTAGAGTCGAATGGAGAGCTGCCTGCAGGCGCTTCATTCAATCATCTCCCATACAATTCCGTCCATATCATTCACTTAGTTTCCTTCCGCCATGATCTATGTAAAGTGCCATCCATGCAAACGGCAAAACTGGCTTTCACCGCCGGAAAATTTTGTGATGGGATTCTACGTGTGTGCAAGATGGTGTATGTGTGTTTTTACAGTTTCATTCTTAAACAGCATTCGTTTGGAATTATGGGCGTGTATTTCCTTCATGATTGGAGCAAGAGTTATCCAGCCTATTCATTATTTACGCTTTACTCTTCTCTGCTTCAATTAAGATCCCTTTTCACATAAGTCAAACTGAGATTATCTGTATTTGTTTCTGTTCATCTGTGTTGTTTGCTGGACAATATTCAAGATCGAAAAGGCTGTGCCAGTCTTGAATACATTTTAATTTGTGTTTGTTCATTTATCTGGTTGTTGCTGCTGCGTAGATGTGTCACGTGCAGCATATAAGGGCAAGCTTGGAACATCCTTTTTGGTGGATGTGTTTCCTTGTTTGTTCTGTATGCTCTTGTGTTGTCGTTTCTGCTGGGCGGTTCAGTGTTATAAGCAGCATTCATTTAGAGTTATGGGCGTGTATTTATTTTAACATGAGGTAGCTAGAGCTATCCTACTTGTTTGTTACCTACATACATAGGCCTACCTATTTGTTTCCTGAATCGATGTCTGTGAAAAATAAGTATGATGAAAAGCCTTGACTCCTACGTGGCTTGACGGACAAACAAGGCGAGATAAGACAAGAAGACAAGACAAGATAAGACGAGACAAGACAAGGTAGGTAAGGTAAGGTGATGCTGCTTATAGCCCAGCCGACCGCAAAGGCCATATCAGGGCTGTCAGCACGTTAAAATCAACTCACAGGTTATAAAAAAAAAAATAAAATAAAAAAAAAAAAAGAGCCTTCACACGTCTCTTTAAAATACACCTTCTAAAAGCGTACCAGAAACTTTGTTAAAAATCTTTCTTCCGTAAAGTCCTAGATCAGATGAAAAAACCAAAGATCACATCAGGTGGGACATCTCCGAACAGGGTTTTCATGGACTCTGCTGTAAAGTGTTTATGTCTCACATCGTGCAAGTCCAACAATCTAAAATATATGTTTCACTGTAAGTGGAACATGACATGGAATGCACCAGGGACACGAGATAATACAAGATAACAGCTTCATCTCAAGAGAAACTGTTTCAAGCGCGGCAATTAAGAAAAACGATCCCAGATTAGATAATACAACCTAAACAGCTTTATCTCCAACCTGAGAAACTGTCTCAGGTTCAGCACTCATGAAAAAACACCCCAGATTACAGATTTCCCTGCTGTCAACAAGACTTTTACTGTAGTCAGTAGGTTTCTTCTCACTGCTACTAGGGACTTCTCCAGAACTGGCCCAAAGGCAGACGATAAAAAGATACATCCGAAGATGCGAACAGGCCAAAAGAGAAGTGCTGTCCCAAATACCGAACAAACCAGCTGGGAGCAATCCTGCACCTCCTTAGAAGCCTGCGCTGTGTTTACATAGGGAGCAGGCACGAACAGGGCATTCCGTTAAGACGTCAACGGACATAATTGCTCCCTGGCAGATGCCATTGTGTTAACGTCACTGGGTGTGACACGACAGAATCTCCACAGGAGCGTTCCCATGGGTGCTCCAGTCTATGTGTCATGAATAAAGAGCGCACTGGCCTCCACCCTCCAGCAACTGCCATGTGCATCCCACATCCTCACACACCACCCTTATCTACAAACAGAGAAATTGCTCCAGGGGTAGCACATGTCATTCAAGCAGATGGGACTATGCCCCCTGTCTATGGGCTGACCAGCTGGTCGCCAGATTCGCTTCTGACAGAATCATGCAGTAAAAAAAATGTGTGAAGCACACAGTCACGTTTGACACACACACACACACACACATTGGCGCGTGGGGATAAATACTGTGCTCAGGCAGTGCGCCAACAAGGTGAGAACGAACGACAAGAAGAAGCTGGCCCACGTGGTCATCTGTGAGGGCGTTCCTGTCCTATGAACAATTCTGAGAATGGCGCACAGTCTTCCCACACTGACATAGCCTGTGTGTGTGTGTGTGTGTGTGTGTGTGTGTGTGTGTGTGTGTGTGTGTGTGTGTAAATGTGTGCGTAAGTGTGTGTGTGTGTGTGTGTGTGTGTGTGTGTGTGTGTGTGTGAACATCGTTCTAGATCTTGACGATATCAAGAGACTCATTTCAAAAGTAACTGGGTGGTTATATTATCTGGGTTGACTTAACTGCATTCAACA